>JARQST010000338.1:2336103-2380957 GCA_030142225.1 Pachycephus smyrnensis | reverse complement strand
GCCCTGGGAAATCTGGTCCCAGGGTGATCCTTTATCCCTTTTTCAGCGGAGTAAAAAAACGGCAAGGGACTAGGCGTCTGTTCTCTTTTTTTAAGAGTGATTCCAATGGATGTAAAGGGTGACGTGTAAAATGCTTCTATTTCTGTATTATTACTTAGCTGTAATTTGATTTATTCATTTGTATGGATGACGTTCAATTATTTCCAATTATCCAGGTAATGGTGTCTAATGAATAGTACCTGGTTGAGTACTTTAAATGGACAAGAGTACATACTGTGGTGAGAGGATAGGGCAGGGGTAGTACAGGATTAAATGAGAGATTGTTGGGTAGAGAGACAGGAAACCAGATAGAACCGGAAGTTAGTAAAAGAACTAAAAAATGAAGAAGTAAAGTTCGTCTACGTTATCGAGTATACCGGAAGGGACAGAATCCCAAGAGACTTTCGCGAAGGTGAAGTGGGACTTGTTGTTTGTTTAAAAGTAGTAAAAAGCGCCGCGGCGCCTTATGGAGTTCCCAACGAAGCGCCAGTGTCTTGGGATCACGGAAATTGTTCGACTCCCTCAAAGTGGCGGAAATGCCAGGAAAAACGTGGATCGCTCCTTGCGAACCACCCTATGATTACACCAGGCGAAAAATCCCGCCGACATTAATAGACCTCTTAAGGGGCCCCTTGAGATTGTCGGCTTGTGCGTCCATTTTCTTTTTCCACCGTCTCCATCTTGCTTCTTTTTCTTCCTCTTCTTGACTTCCCTCTCCTTATTAACAAACTACGAGACTTGCCATCTCGTTTCTCCTCTTTGACAGATGGACCACAGGATCACTTCTCGCTCTAACCTCATTTTCATCTCTAAAGAATTTGTCGAAGACGACGGATGAATATCGAGTAAGAGGATTCTCGATTTCCTGGAAAAACAAGATCAACAATAACCATTGCTCAGCATACCAAGCACCAGGATACGTCCAAGTAAACTCACGTTCAATAGCAGCCTCCTGTTACTCTTTCGTTAACGGCCGAGGTCGGCGAACCTAGTGAGTCTTCCTTGTCAGTTGTTTACAGACCTGGACACGGGGTCTGCCCTGATGCCCACAGTCACGCAAATTACAGTCAATTAAATCTTGCGTTTCACCACGATATTGACTCTGAAGGTAGTGCACAGCGACATAGAAGCACTCTGGAGATCGTCAGGACTGACAACCTAGCCACATAGACATCCAGATACTCAAGTGAGGTTAGGTATTCTTATAACAGTAAGATGGACTTTGCTGTGCGTAGCTAGATGTTACGTTGCACTAGGTAAGCTATATAGATAGATATACTGAGATATATATTCACGCATATATATATATATATTGAAATACCTAAGGTTACCTACCCAACGAAGGAACGAAGTAAGGAGCAAACGGGGGGATATAATTGCGGGGGGCAGTGAGATGCGCGGAGATGTTCTCGCCGGGTCAGCTTGGGGTCACGCTTGGAATCCAGAGCAAACTATCCCCGCTTTACTTCTCTACTCTACCAGTCCCTTCCCTACCCAGGTCTCCCTTCTACCTTTTACCTTCTGCCTTCTACTTTCTGCCGTAACCACTCAGGCTCCCTTCGATACCGGCTTACCAGTACCTACCCGTCCCTCCACTCTTTCTCTCTCTCTCTCCCTTACTCTCTTTCTCACTACTACCTTTCCCCACTAGGGATCTACACGTATCGAGTGTACCTACCTTCTACCACCTTCTTGGCTGTCCGATGGGACGGGGTCCATCCCATAGCCCTGAAGCCGCCACGCGAAGACCTCATCTCTCGCATCATCGCGGCACGATCTTCAAGCGGACAAGCCGCGCTCGTAAATCCCTCGGCCTAGTAACGTCTCAAAGTAAATAGGAGCCCATCCAGCAAGAGATCGACCGACATTTTTATACATCCTAAGGTACCAACGTTATACCACAAGCTTCTCGAAATATCCAAAACCTTCTATATCCATCCGTACATCGACGTTAAGCCATAGAACAAAGAAAACAAGAGACTAAAAAATTACATTTTCTCTTACCAGATACATCCAAACGCTTCATGCACTACTCATTCGCATCGGAAGAACAAACAGCGTTTCTATATATCTACGAAGGCGATCGCCCGTCTACACCAAGATATTTCCATGGAGTTAAACTCATCTAAACTCTCATGATATACAGAGGTTATGTATCCTAGATACAGTGCAAGTGAGTAAACTTACTCGAAGCAATGCTAGTATAGGTTAGGTTATCTAGCCTTTGAAATTTTGCGACTCGCTCACCAGGATCATCAATTACGCCTCTAGAACACTCTCCTCTCTCACGCTCTCTTACGTCGGATCAGGGCCGAGCGTTTCCACTGACGCGAGAGCTTCTCGCTATTTCCATTTCCCATGATTGGACGAGAGGGATAGAGCCCGCGGGACAGATGGAGATCCGTGATTCCGCATGCGGAACCTGGTTGGGGGGTCGCGGCGTGTTAGGGACGCGCCGCGTGTCAATTAAGTGGCTCTGTCCAGTGAGATACGGTGGCTCCTTTCCATACGGATATGCATCCGCCTGGCTTGACTGCCTGCTTACTTGCTTATGCGCTTATGCACTCGCATCTACTGCCTCTAGCTTCTGCAGTATGTACATACCTTGCAGGGTAGCCTCTACGTGCTCTACCATTCCTCACGAGTTGATACCTTATGCATCTGTGTGTATATACATATATATGTAAGATCGAGGTGGTGGGTACTACTCATCTCTTTTGTTAGCGTGATCTTCCCATTACGAAAAGGTCCTGCGACATGGGACCTCGTTATGACGACCTCAAAAAAAGCATGGACGCTATCTGCTCCGATCGAGTCTCTTCACAGTAATTTACTTATGTATACTTTAGCATGTGCAGTCAGCATTCTGTTTTTTTAGTATTCTTTTGAGGCTTTGTCTTTTTCTCTAACCCTTTCATGGCTACTGATAACTCTTCGGTATAGAATCCTGGGCACACGGGGTTGGGCCGGCCATTATTTCTCACGTTCCTGGCATTCTGGAAAAAGGCTGCAATGTGTGCAGTACGCCGAGGAGTCCGTGGGTGTATGCTTGATCCTAGTGGTGGAACGATTTAACGCTGTTATCTGTGCATATGTGCCCATGGATGAAACACTGTATCTACGTAACTTGTAGGTGCACTGGGAAACTTGGAACAGACATAAGGGGATGCTTTGAATATATATAGTTATCTAGAAGGTGTTAGGGCGAGAATGCTAAGGGTTGAGGTATTTTGAAGTTCGTAATGAGACGTTAAAGTTTGTAGAATGGATGAGGTCAGAGAACTGTTATTTAAGAGGACATTATCTAAGGGTAAAAGAGAGATAACCGATATACTTTTCATACCCATATTTTTCTGTCTTTCCGTCGCAAGCAATCCCAGCCTGGATTTTCAGGATAATGGCAGCTCCGTGCTGTTCCCCTGATCTGACGGGTAAAAAGGGTTGACCCAGTACTTGGCAATTTAACCGAATAATTTCCCGAAATAGTGCCTCATCGATTCGCGACCCTCTTTCATACGCTGTGAGGTCGAGCTGTGCTCTCGTTGGCTTTCGAGTCGGCTCCCGGAAAACAGAGCAATTTTGATGAACGATGACTCGCTGGAGCGTACGTAACTGCGTAGTTACGAGAGTAGGTTGTAGGTTGGATGGTAGCTGGGGACGTAGGTGGCTTGGTTGATATAGGTACGATGTGCTTTCCGCATGATGTATTGCTACCGCCATTGGTCGCGTACCACTGAGATACAGAAATATCTGCTCTGGAGCAATTTCAGTAATTCATAGATTGACCTCTTTACCTCTCTGTCTAACTGCTAAGGGGATGGGGCATTACAAAGAGGCTGTCTGGTGTCGCGCTTACGAGTTTCTAGTTTCCACTAAGAAGGAAAAGGTGGTTACGGATCGGTAATTCCTCTTGGTTCTATGGGAGCGTGTACTGGGTAGGTTGGTAGCTCTTGGTATATAGGTAGATATAGGTTGGTGCCACGTCGAGTGAACCTATTCATCGCCATGGGTTACCTCACGGCCTGCAATCCTGACATCCCTCTGGAACAAAGCGATCGGGTTAGACCTTCTCCTGGGAGAATCTAATAAAACATGGACCCGGTGTCTGGAGTCGAATATTTCATTGTCCCTAGGGGGTGTCGAATTGCTATCTAACGTTCAGGGATGAAAACTAGGATACGATGTTATTTTCACTGAAGGATACATATTCCTATGTAAAGAAAAGCAGGAAGTGGAACGAAATTTCGTATGTGATGGAAAGCGGGAGTCAAAGTCACAGGAAGTGGCTAACGACGTGGTGGTTCATTAAAATCAAAACAAAACCGGGTCGTCGCGACGCCGGGACGCGTCGTACCGTGAAAACAAAGGTTTCAGAGGTACGAGGTAAGAAAATAAAGAAGGTAGAAGTCCAAACCTCCAGAGAAATCCAAGAGGAGAATTTAAGATGGATCGGAGAAAAGTTTCTTTCGCCCTAAAAATAAATAAGAAGAAAAGCGTAAGTCTGTTTTTTTCAATACACCACCATTTTATTAGCTAACCAACTACTGTAAAATGGTTGAAACAAGTTCTTATCAGGACATACCTATTTGCCCATACGGGACAGTATTCAGCCAGTATCCCGTACCCGTATCCTGAGTAAGCAAGTGAAGCGAGGTAGTAAAGCGGATGATCGTGGTGTTCCTCTGCAGGAGTATCACGAGTGCGAGGTGCACGAATGCTACGTAGGTAGGTATGTAAGTAGGTAGGTAGGTAGGTAATGTAGGTGGGTAGGTAAGGCAGGATCTATCCTCAGCGTGCGTGTTCGTGACTCAGGTCGGGCCCTACGGAGCAGGTCGGGGACTCTGGAGCCTCTTGGGCCCCTCTGTGAACCATCCCATTCCCTCCCTAGGTAGATATTTCTTCTTTGGTACGTAGATACGTATAGACAAGTCCTCTGGCAGCAATGTGCAACGTGGTCACGGAGCAACCCTCTCTCGGGCCAAGGGCTAGGAAGGCTGCCAGTTCGAGAGAGCAGCCTGGCGCGTTCGAGGAGGTTGAGTATCCGAAGGACGAGGAGACGGCGGAGGTGAAGGAGAAGGAGGAGATGGTTTCGGTTTGGAAAGGGAGACAGAGGGAGGCAAAGACTCCGCAGGTCGATACCATCGCTGTGAGCCACCAGGTTCAGGTCCCCCGTTGCCTCCATGCACCGAGCGTTCCCCGTAATTATTCAGCAAGGGGGACCCGCGGGTCAAGTCAGGTTATCTTGGCACTAGGATGCGGGGTTATCTACCCTACCCTACTCTTTCGCTTCCTTGGCTCAGCTCCTCCTTCATCTCAGCCTCCGCCACCTTCTTCTCATCCTCTCCCTATAACCTCCAGCGCCCCTCGAATCCTCCCAGGCTGAATTCTCCTCCACGATGAGGTTCCTATACTATCCTTCTAGATAGGTACGCCGTCCCTGATGTGTCTCTGTAGAATCCGAGCCGTCACCCTGGGGGTGAGAGAATCGTGAGACTGGATTGACGTTAGGTGCATTAAGGTAGGCCACGGTGCGACCGACGTTACTTACGGGATATTCCTTAGCTGGGTACACCTAGACATTATCTTCATGGTAGTCAAGGGTAATCTTATAAACAATGAAAAAATAAGAGTAAACATATAAGAGTGACAACATCGCTACGAGTACCACTTCGCAAGTAACTGAACGGAAATTCCCCATTTGGTTTGGTTTTCTAGTCGTTCCATCCAAAGAGTATTACGAGGGTTTATGGTGACTACGGCTACGGCCCAGGGTGCAGAGGATGTGGTGCAACGCATATGACGATAGGGAGCACGTAGCCTCTCTATGCAGAGACTCCAGCTGTGCGGTGTGCGTCGTTTGCCGCAAACGTGACGCTTCTCGTCAGACTTCCTATCTCGTAGACGCCCTGGTGTTTCCCTCGTTTTATATTTTTTCTCTTTTTTTACTGTTTACCAGCCGCTTCGAGCACTCCTGAAGTCCTGAGGTTCCCAGACTCGATCCCACGTTCTATACCTACTTCTGATACCGTCACTTCCTACCTTGAGCGTGACAGTTGATCCAGATCGTTTCCGGCATTACTGCATCCAGACAGAACATTCTTTAAATCAGGCTTAGAATCGACGTTTTTCCCTGGCGGCTTTTATTCTATTTTTATGTACCAGAAAGAACGTCTTCCTAGTTAAAATAAAGGGATAGTACGTCCATCTATCTGTTCATCTATTCACTCCTTGTTCTGATTTGATGATTGGTATGTGTAACGATAGACACAGGACACCTTGTATCCAGCAATAACCAAAAAGATCATCATGGCGAAATCATCCTAAACAATTCATTTTTTCTTTTTGCATGTAAGTATTACTCAGCAGACAAGCAGGGTAGGAAATGACGCCATTCTGATAATAGTCACGATCAGGTACGTCATGCGTCCATGCGATGATAATAACTGAATACGGCCGGACGATAATGACGATGATGGCGAAACTGTGTCACTGCGCTAAGTCGATTAAATTCACAAGCGGACGGTTGATGTATGCTTTAAACATTTTTACAGATTTAGTAGTCAAATTATTAGATCAATATACAGACATTCGTTTATCTATAAATCAGACTGCAGTTTATTAGTCTTCGAGATATAATGTAACGGCGCACAAGTCATTCGACTAAATTTCTACAAGTTTAGATATCCCGATATCAAAGTGTAATACCGATCCAATCCGCTTGGCGAAGGTTAAAGATCGCCCGATAGATCCTCCTCCACTATACGATTTATAACAGCTTGCCAGAGTTTCTTGCTCGCCTACGATAGAATTCAAAGTAGTCAACAAGCCATTTCTGTATACCAACTTGCATAGACCCTCTACAGAAATTTCAGAAAAATTCCTATAATTATTACCCCAGTATTTTTTCCACCTTCACGAATGACTCTCCATTCCCATCAAAGTAGTAAATAGTCAACACTTCTAACTGCGTCTGCACTTCGATTTCTCAAGGAATGGTAATCACGAAGAGGGATACTTCTAGGTTATGTACGTCAAGAACTAAACTCTATATGATGAATCCTGAAAAGAATCCTAGTCCTTTAATAGCATCCAAATTAAACGTCTAACCTCAACCAAAAAAGAAAGTCACTAGGCAAACTTTCATTTTCCCCTAAAAGTATCTTTGACTCGACTATGAGGGATGGCGCTGCTGTTTCCTATATACGTGAAGAATGTTGCAGATACGAAGGTGGCTTGTGAAATAAATGGAACAATGCGTCGCGTCGTGCTGAATAATAGAAACTAACTGCAACATTGAGCGCTGAGCCACTCAAGGCATTGAGGAGGAAATACCCTTCCGAGTAGCATCCATTGTGTCTTGGATTCTACGAAGCTTGGAGCTACCAAGGAACTCGTGGATACTTGCTACTTGAAGCCTCGAATTTCGCATACGCCGAATAACACAGACTTACCAACCTATGCTGTCCATATACATGAGGTATATTTACCCAGCAGCATACATATGCATTGAAATGCATAAGAAGGTATACGAAAACGCTATAGATTTCATAAACAGATCATTGTACTGAATTTTAATTCAAAAATTTGTCTTTCATAGGTTAAGTGACCGTTCTGCATATTGTTCTGCACAGAATTCATCATCCACCGATGGTAAACTGAACAAGAGGAATAATCACAGCTTAAGGTTAGAGTTAAGAAATAAATCAGACTAACAGTTTGGCATTAATTGAGCCGCATTGTATAACCTCACGGTGAAATACAGCGGGCATCGATTTACGATAGATAAAACGTACTTTATGGGGGTATTTCCGAGGGCAGTAAGTTGTTTACAGCTTGCGAGGTAGCCTCGCGGGCTGGCTTGTTGCCTCTACGTATCTCTCCGTGGTACCAGCTTTGCTCTTCATGAAGTGGCAGAGCTGGAAGACGTGGAGGAAGAGTGAAGGTAGTAGATCCAGTGTAAGACTTGAGAAGAAGGAGGATAAGGGGCAAAGAGAAAAAGAAGAGTTCAAGATGAAGGAGTAGGAGGAGGAGGAGGAGGAGGAGAAAGAGGAGGTTCGCAGGCGCGTTCCATACACGATGCGTATATAATGATCCGTGCCAGCCTCCGCTAGACCCATATATCAAACAACTAATTAATGCTGCTTGTAATTACCGCCTATCATAATGCGAGCAACGGTGGTGGGGGGCATATACCCTTCGCTTCTGCTTTTTATTATTCCTCGAGCTTTTGAACGTATGCGAACTCACCACGGGCAAATGACTACTGCACTGCCCCTCGGGATAATTTTACAGGCCATCCTTATGCCTCGTAAAGAGGTGCAACTTACGACCTTGGACCCTTGAGCGTTACGCTTATTTTATTCCCTAGCGTATTGCTGATTTATGAGTATTCTGTTTACGATAAGTCAACTCTGCTCATTTTTTTGTTTTCTTTTTTTGTTTACCATTGGCTCTGATATTTGAAAAATTTTTTGTTACGGGTACCATAAAGTTTTAAGTAGTTCTCTAACGGAGAATGGAATAATATAAGTGGCTGACAATTTAGTATTATAATAAAATCATGCGTGCGTGCGTGCACACACGAACGCATGCTTTATTGCGGTCTTAGACTCTTTTACGACTTCGTAGGTACGCACGTTCTCCTACGGTATACAGGGTGTTTTTGTAAAGACGGTCGTCAGACTAGATATTATTTTGCAATCTGCATTGGATCCGTGCTGTTAACTCAATTTGCGTATCTGCTTAGTATGTAGGTAGTTAGGTAGATATGGGTTCGCCATTAAACTTAACGGTATCGTGTAGTTATGTATACGTGGCTTAGTATTTGTACACACAATGTTTTATCTCCTTGGTTTTACGTATCACGTGTGATGAAAGGCTTGCTGGGTCTTGTGAGAAGTGTGGTTTTATGTGCTTCTTGATAGGGTAAAGATTAATTGTGAGATAAGCTTCAATTAACTATACATTGAGTTTAATAATTTTATAATGAATAAGAATCCTCTTTGAACGTCCGAGTGCAGTAATGAATTTCTATTGAATAAAATGTCATTAGCAATTCACTGATAATTCTAAAGCTCAAAGTTCGGGAATTCGTTTCATCGTTTGACTGGGGAAGCGTCTCTATATACACATATATATACTATACATAAGGAATAGGCGCGCAACGAATAAGAACCGGTAGTCGTCGCCATCTTCTTTGTCTCATCCGGATTGAAAATCCACTTTGCCTTCAGTCACGACTTTCTTGAGTCTAGCTTTAAGTCAGTGCGCCCCTCCCTCTTTTCTCGTCATTGGAAAATCTATTCCAATTAGTAAGTTCCGTTCGTCTTACTCGATTAAGTGGCACCGCGAAACGGAAGCGGAAGTTACTAATTGGCCAAGAAAGTCGCGTCCGTGATTACTCCTTGTAGTCTTTACGAAAAATTGATCGACGTCCCGTCTTGCCAGGTGGAAATTCTCTTCAATGATCGAAGTCTCTATAGATATAGTACGAGCGAATAATAAAGTCGTTCGACCGGACTATGCGGCTCCCGAATGCCGCTAGGGTTCACCAGCGTGTGTGAATTCTTTTTTATTTTCAAACAACCACACATCCTCGAGGCCTTCGGCTTCGTGGCCTGCTTTAGAGATTCTTCTGAGTCGATACGAAAGTCTCGACTAACAGGTAGTCCACGTGTAACAAATTTCACGTTTTAGTGATTCTCAGGATCAGCGCGTTAATCGCGTTTCGAGGTTAGATTATTCTTCCTCGTGCGAGAGTCAAGGTTAACGTGGATTTGCGTACCTTAGAAATATAGAAATCTATCAATAAATTATCAATACCGAATCAAATGAGGTTATATAATTACAGGGATGCGATATGAGATTCTTATCATACATATGTGATTATATGTTATATCCTTATGACTGACTCTGGGCACAGGACCTTTAAATTTGGTGTTGTGCATTAGAAAAAAAGTCCATGCACGTAACTACCTACGCTAATCGTAAATCGATACCAACTTGTAAGATTTATTGATCCTTAAGCTTCGCCATGTCTAGAATAACTCATCCTGTCTTCTAGTAGTAATAGAGTAGTTTCATTCCGTCTCGATTTACTGTCCATATGCGAAGCATCAAGTACTGAGATATAAGTGACTTTATTACAAATCTCTGTAGCAAGCTTGAAATAACTACCGGGAGAACGTAAGTATTACCAGGGAGGTCGTACCAGTCAGTCGATGAAATAAGAACTTCAAATAAACATACTATATTTCTCAGCTCTTCCTATTTGTCAAGTACCGTCATTCAGAAGTGTCGCCATTACGACGCGAATCAATGTACCACGTGTACCATTGAAATAACTAGCAGCGTCAATGCTTACACTGCCATTATTATGTCGGTACACGTGTACCAGTACATCGGTATATACTATATAATTCCAATGAGTAAAAGGAGCAGAAAGGTGACCGGATTAAAAAAAAGAAAAAGAAAGCCCAAGGAGGAAGTCAAAGTGATAAATAGAGGTGACACTGCCAATTTGCGCAATACGTTCAGCAAGTCTGTATTATAATCCAGATGAAGGAGTATCTTTCTCGAAAGGCGCTGTATATGTTCTACATATTTATTTGTCTACGACGAAGATAGGAAAGTGCGATTATTCGTACAGTCGCAAAAATATTGGCGAATTCGAATGTAACGCTTATCCGACATCGGAAAAATATTCGCGACGATTTGCACGGCGTAATTATCCAAGATGAAAGATTGATCCGTGTGCCCTGTAATAGGATGTTGAAATATCCTTTGAACGGTGTCGAACATGAATCAACCTGTATAGGCATACGGCATTTATAACAGAACTAATGCCAGTTCATTTACATAGTGATGCGCGTATAGCGGTTGCAGTGTCTTATGGGTACTGATCAGTAGCTACATGCGTACAATGATTTCGACCTCACGAGTCACTGTACATGTTGCTCTACAGGTTGTTATATACATATAGGAGAATGTATGCGTAGCTATATTTATATAGGACTGTCAATTTTTAATGCAATCACTCATATTGGACCAGTGCGACGTTATCGTTTAAATTACGCGCCATTAAACACTTGGCAAAAAAACTTGAAATTGTACTTCAATTCTCAGTACATTGTAGAATAGATTTTTCTGATTAAAAATTATTATCAATACCGGATAATAAGACATTGAAAGTCTTTTAAGATATTTCAAGCCACTTGCAAGATATCGTTGAATCTAACGTTTCTTATAAATATTCTACAGGTTCGCCTAAATATCTGAGACGATTCAAAAGTTACAGTCATTGCAAGTCTACGGAATCGTGGAAAGGGTACGTTATCCAAGATTCGAAGGATCACTGTGTCTGTCCTTCTCTAACGCAGGTAACTGTCCATAAGACCCTCTCTCTCTTACTCACAGGGGGTACAGAAAACTTGAAGAATCTCAAAAAGCTCTAGTCAATAATATTTCCATGTGAGTTCCTAGCAAGTCGCAAACATCGGTACAGTCGTGTTATGAATTATTGAAAATTTTTAAACTTCCTTCCATTGACAGTTTGATACTGTCAAACGATGTTTCACTAGAGCGACAGCATGACAACTGTCAAATATAACTGGTGCGATTAGAGTTGAATGGCCCTGTAGATATGTATACAAAATATATGCGGAACGTTAGTATATATAAGGTACAGGCATATTCCTATGTATATACATATGCAAGGAACTAGTACCTTACTAGCGGGTAACGTGTTGCTGGACAACTGTTGCTGCTTCTGCATCCATTATTGTAGCGTTATGACTTGCCATCGTGTTGCATCCACGGTCGCGGAGCCATCTTGCTCATTTGTGGGTCGAACAAAAGCAACAGATACGAAGACTTAAAAAAAAATAAAGAAATCGTTACTCACCCAGAGTAAAATGAAATGGGAAGATATAGGTATTGTCACTTTCCTTGTAACCCCATCTTGTATTAGTGATGTGGTAAATATAGGTACATGTGGATTTCATGTTATCGGCGTTGGTTAACGATCGTTTGTCGTATGAATACACGTGTGATGGCATAGTGGTTTTATAATTTTAAACCACGGTGAATCCCGGTTTTATTTTTGCCCGAGCGACAAGTGACGTTTCTTTTATCCTTGTTGGCCAATGGTATAAAGGAGGTAGCAGACACCTTGAAGTTGTCATTTGACGAGAAGACGTCGCCATGAAGTCGTTCCTGCTGCTTCTTGTTCTGGGGGCGAGTATCTGCTCGTCGTTAGCAGATTGTCAATCGACTGATAAGGATTTGTACGAGTGCGTGGGACTGAATAGTCTGGATAACGTAAGTCAAAGGATTTCGTAAAATTTCGAATTTTCGGAAAATTGACATAAAACGTATACTTACCTTTCAAACAGCTGCCGATACCGGATACAGCCAAGGGAATTAAAATCTACAATTCCACCATCGCGACAATTCCAACTGGATCTTTTTCTCGTTTCGGTGCAAACTTGCTGGAATTGAATCTTACTAATTGTCAGATCACGAAGATCGAACCAGGAGCATTTCAAGGTCTGACTAATCTGAAGCTACTGGGTTTGGATCATAACAAGATCACATCGTTGGATGCTGACTGGATCAAGGATGTTCCGCAGTTGAAAACTCTACTTCTCTGGAAGAACGAACTGCGTGAAATCAAACCGGAAGTATTCGAATTGTTATCAGGTATAGAGACCTTGGATATAGCCTACAATCAGTTCTACGCCTGTTTGCCTACGGAGATGCTGAAGAAGCTGACAAGCCTGAAGAGGATCCTCATCTCATCAAATCCTTGGTTCCTTCGCTGTCGGTCATCCATGTCCTGGTACCTGGGTAGCAACCATATCCAATTCGTCAAGGACTGGGCTGCTATCGACACCTACGTAGAAGAGTGTCTAGCTCACGAATATGGCGCCGATCAAGACGAAACAATCCTGCAGCAATGCGTGGACAGAGCATTTCTGGCAAGTCTTCCAATAAACGTAAGAGAACTGAACAACTCTCTGCAAGCCCTCATGAAGAAGTATTTCGAGCTGCAAGCAGAGTTGGAAAAACTGAAAAAATCCATGACATGAATCATCGAAAAGTCATTGACATCAGTAACGTGACATGATTCAAACATAAATAAATACCGCATCATCTCCCATATTATAATCCGATCCAGCAATGGCGTAGAATTCAAAATAAATGATAACACAGTGACTAACCAAAGATTGAAAACAATTAGTTACACAATAATTCTTATGATAAGGTATACTCATTATCACTCTCCTTGCATCCTTATCATATAGAATCATCGCAGCATCCTATAACGTTAAATAAAAATAATAACAAGCAATACATGTGTCTAGTCCATATACCATAACAGGAAAATCTTCAAGTCCATTAATTATGCATTGTAATTGCAATCTATATATATATATATATATATATACCTGTATAAGCAATGCATTAAGATATTGCAAATTCGCACTGCAAAAGAATGTCCACTAGTTTGCATACACTGGGAATCTCATTCAATGCCCATAGAATACTTTTGCACGATCGGTAGAAGCCTCTATATTATATACCTATATACAGTGTAGAAATGCACAATAGAATTGCAAGGGATGTCCATCGGCGCGTCTACGTTACCGAAGACATATGCATAGGACACGTGGACACGTGTGCCGTAACGAAGCGATGCATCCTGACGCGTATAGGTTAGGATTCTAAGTTAAAATTGATCTCTCCTATATTGCCAATTAGGTAAACACGTTAGCGCGTAAAGTATCGTGCCAATGGAGGAGGGTCCGTGATGCACGTATCCACTACGTGGGAATAAGTTAGGTTAGCTACGTAGGCTATATGGTTTGGCATTGGTGATCTACGGTGCCGGAATATATATCTTTACTGCAGTCACCTTGGCGGACTTCTAATTGGCGAATATCGCGGCTGCACTGTAGTCCCTATCGACTGATGCGAACTTCTTTGCCATCTGGATGAGGCAGCTTGCGGAAATACCGTGAAATAACGCGGTTTTACCGTTACTCGTGAATTAGCGTTATTAAGCCTGATTTATGTCGAATGTCTTCTATCGGCGTTAATTGGATGACCGCCTGCGTACTATGCACTTAGGTACTTGAAGATATATTATATATAGTTGTATCCATTTATATAGGTAGGTAATATAGGCAGATAATTTTTTAGTACGAGACTACGACAATATATGATACGTTGCATGTGGTGTGAAGTCATTTTTTTTTAATGAATTAAGCAATGACGGTATGTTTCCGAGATTTGTGGAATTTCTCTGATAAAGTGGGAGTGTTGGTACTCGATGTTGTGTCGTATGAGAATTTATAGAATGATACTTGTACGTGCTTCGGCACATGTGTCTCAGCATATGTGAGAAATTAGCCTTGAAGTTCTGGGGTACGGTATACTGCATGCAGGAAACGTTGTGCCGATTGCGTGGACGGATAAATATATTACTGGCTATGTAATGTTAATGCATGATAGTAATCAATTTCGAATTACATGAGCGGACGATTTTTTTTTTGAAAAAAAATAGATACGCGTGTCTCCGCTTAGCTTATGCTGCCGACACTGGCTGATGTCAAAGTCTCGATTTCGAGGAACAGATAGTCCTGGGTATACCGTTAAAAGATGTATAGGTATACATAGAGGTTTGCATAGGAGGATATTGATTTAATTAAAAAAAAAATAATGGTGGACTTTTCAAGCAACCCGATAGCTGATGCTTTTAACATGGCAAATTGCGTTTCTCGTGGCTTGTTTTAGCTACTTTTTACATATCGCAAAACCGGTATTATCGTTTGTGCAAACAAAGACTGTACTTGGGGACTGGATCGTAAATTTATTTTTGTCAGAGATTTTCCGAGTCCTCCATATATGGGAATGTGTGAATTAATGGGAAAAGAAACATATCTGAATTCCCTCTTTGCTGTATAATTAGTTGAAGGTGATCCACGAGTATTTTTGGATCTTATCATATTTTTTGTGAAATTTTTTTTCTCTGTATTAACTATGTGATAAATATGTATATTTATATTTGTGTATATTTCATGTATTATCAGCATTGGGGAACGAACGTGTATCGTATGGTCGCACAGTGGTTTTACAATTTTAAGCCACGGTAAATCCTGGTTTTATTTTTGCCCGAACGACAAGTGACGTTTCTTTTATCCTTGTTGGCCAATGGTACAAAAGAGGTAGCAGACATCTTGGAGTCGTCATTTGACAAGAAGACGTCGCCATGAAGTCGTTCCTGCTGTTTCTTGTTCTGGGGGCGAGTATCTGCTCGTCCTTAACAGAGTGTCAATCCACTGATAAGGATTGGTACGAGTGCGTGAGACTGAACAGTCTGGATAACGTAAGTCAAAGGATTTCGGATAATTTCGAATTTTCGTAAATTTAATTAAAGCGTTTAATGACGTTTCAAACAGCGTAAGTATTCGATTTGTTATCCGGTATAGAAGCGGATAGAAGAGACCTTAGACATAGCCTACAATCAGTTCTACGTTTATCTACCTACGGAGATGCTGAGGAAGCTATCAAAGCTAAAAGAAATTCGCAACTCGTCAAATCCTAGGCCACTTTCCTGTCGCACACCCATGTCCTGGTACCTTGGTAGTAATAACATACAGATTGGGCAGTCTCTGACGTCTTCGTAGAGGAGTGTCTAATCCACGAAAATGGCGCTGATAAGGACGGCAAGATCCTATAAGAATAAGTCAACAATGGAGTAATGAAAAATTTGCCAATAAACATAAAAGAGTTAAAAGATTCAATACAAACCTTGTCAAAAAGAATTTTAGAGTTGAGATTCTTGTTGAGATCAGAAATAAAAAACCGGAAAAATCCAAGACACGAATCATGCAAAAAGTCATTGATCCCAAAAATCGTCACGCGAATGATCAACCACGTAAATAAACACTGCATTATCCTCGTGGATCCTGATTTATCAGTGGCGTAGGATTGAAGTAAATGATAGCACAGTGTCGATACATATCAGACAGAGGGCAGTCACGTTTCCGCGATCATTAATATCATAACGCGGCACGCGGTATAAAGGAGTAAGTAAAAAGAAGAGGAAGACGTGGAAGGAGGAATAAAAAAGAAACAGCTAGTGGTACGGAACAGAAGCAGACAGCTCGTGTGGAACTGGCATCGCCGTGGTGGTAGAGCAGGTCGGAAAGAATTGTTCTACCTACTGCAGAGGGAAACTACGGCTGTGATTTATAGAGAGGGACTCTGGGGCTCCACTCCGTGTTCCTGGCTGGCAGGCTGGTTGAACCTCCCATATGCAGAATGCTCCAGTTCCCACGCACCACGTAGTTGCTTAAGCGTTCACAACATGCTCGACCGTGTCGCGTATTTATGTGCAATGTATGCATTCAGGTTACGCACTAGAGCCAGTAGCTACGTAGACGACGTGCAACCTCTACGACGATCAGGGAGCAGTGCACGAACCCGGAAGAATCCATCCAGTGCATCTGTTGGTATATTTTCACGTATGAGTTAGTATATTATTTGAAGACGTCCATCTTCAATATGTCCTACCTGTTCGTTTTAGACCTGGTGAACCCTGGCGTTTGATCCTTGAGGAAGCTACTGGACTGTAAATTATTATAACGAGCGGTCACGTCGAGATCCTTTGGTCTGCGAGTCTAGACGGTGAGAGATGGTGAATTCTGGGGGAGGACAGATCATCCTGGTCTAGGTGGTTATATCCAGGGTATCGCACCAATACCCTGGGATACTCGCGGATTTGTCGCTTTTGTTCCACTAGTAAAAAGTGTACTAAGATGAAAAAATACGAAGTGAGCCTCGCGGCCGGCTGGAATTTCGCCAAATAATATACTGGCACCCTATCCCAACTGGGCTTGTATTACTCTAGTTTTATCTCTATTCCGTGTACCTGTCTCTCTTGCTCCTGGTGGTATCATCCTCGACGAGTCGGGACTTTTATATTTATTACGGAGCCTGTCCGGAGATTGCGAGTAGCGAGTGAACGCCGAGTGGAAACCAGCCCATATTTTCGTCTTTTGTCATCGGGCGCAACCATCGAGGCCTATTGCCATCGAAATGGCACCATCGTGCAGCAGCCAGGAGTATTCTGGAATAATGTACACACTGCCTGGAAGATATGAGGAAATAGAAAAATTTGCTAGATACGTACGTCATCATCCGAAGTACAGTTGCCATGTTGGTATTCCATTGGAAAATCGTCGACTAACCTTAGCATGTCGTACCGTTTGTTTTTTTGAGGTTAGAATTACTTTATTACTCCTGTCTTTTTATTACACTTGATCCTTTTCTTTTTGCTCTATACAATATCCTTTACTATGACTTATTTTCTGTATCTATCTTATTCACTCGTCCTCTCATCTCCTATATACTCCTCTCTACCAGCAACCGAAGTTAAACTGCCGAGGTGGTGATTGATGACCCCGGTCTACCTAATGATCGGCCACTGAAGACCACGTCTTTGACCGGGTAGGTAGTGGAGGCAAAGAGCGATAGGGGCAAAGTGTTAAACGGACGAGCCCAGTCATTATCCCCGATTTTGCAGGAATTAAAGGGCTGATTACTCAAGCGCCACACCCTTGGCCAAACTAGGTGGAGACCTTAAGTTAACTACCTGCTCCTGCTACTGGGTTTCGACTACCGTATCAGCCTAGAGTTGATACCAACGTAAGTGCATACATAAGTACTGAGATACGTATATCTATATACACAATATATACTTCCTCTTACTGTAATATAGATAGAAATGACCTTAACCAACGTCATAGACTTTAACCCTTAACCCTGAAGGAAGTGCCTCCACTCCCAGGAGTCTATTTTTCGGATGGAATCTCTCAAGAAGTTAAGGGTGCAACGTGCAGCACCGGTTATAACCCTGCAGGCAGTAACTAAGGCCATTAATCGCCGCCATATTGCTCACCTCGTCTAGTCAACCCTCTTTGCTCACCCTCTGAGCACTTCGAGTAGCTGCAGTACGTACCTACCCTACCTACCTACCAACCTAGCCACCTACGAGGCAGTAGGTTCCTCCACCAAGTACTAACATCACTGGTGGTACCATCACCATCAGCATCGCCATCCCTGGGCCCTCGGCTGCTCCTCAAGTCGCCAACTTGGAAATTGCTTTCCTCATTTATAACCGGGCCACTGTCTGACCTCGCTCGTGCTCCTTCGTTTCTGCAACCTCACCCTTACGACCAGCCAACATAACACCCCGGCATCCCAAGGTTATTGAACCCTTCTATAATCTATAGAGTCATGTCACCCCTCGGTGAGTCTGCTAATTTTTCATGGATGCTTTATAATCGTTAGTGACGTAACAGTGGAACTTCCGTTTCTGAACTTGCGAGATAAGAAATGCTAATTGGAAAATTTTATCTCTCAGGAAATTTAGTACCTGGCATTTCAAGATGGCGGATAACGCATCAATTGGATTTCGAATATATACGTCTTTGGATCTATCCTATGGCCCTGGATTCACTAGGAAGATTAGCTAAACGGAGGGGGTTCAGGCTGAACCCCTGTGCATTTGCGATTATCTAAATCCCCTGTCTACCAAATGGACTTACCTTAACTCCATAAACAGGATTAAGATTTCCAACTGGAGATATGATCTTCGGCTAAGGACTCTATTACCCGACTTGGTTGTTGCACATGCAAATGGAAAGTTCGCACTACCGCGAATATCGCACTCCTAGTTTTCTATCTCTATGTATAAATACTTATATACCGTACGTAATGTAGTAACACGAAAATTAGATACGTACACGCTGATTGCTCGACTTTCCGAACTGACTCGTGAGATCGTTGGATTATTTTGCAAGATCTTTATTTGAGTTACTTTCGCGCGCGACATCATCCTCGATTCCGTAGAACCGTATATATTTCTCGACAATTTAATTAACCGGATTCTTTATTGCGCAACAATGAGAAGAATGCACGCAAGTGTAAATGACAGTGACGATTAGATTGAATGAATCAAATAGAATTGAAACGCAGTGTGCATTAGGTAAAACAATCTTTCACAATGCTAAGAGTTATTACGAATGGACTTATAGTTAAAAGAAAAGTAGATGCACACTGTATACAGTCTTCCGAGTTATAAAAGATGATTTTGCTGCGTTTCTGTCTGTTATCAATAAACAGTCGGGATCTCGACAGACGTCCGTAACCCGTGGAAGCGAAGTCAGATCCGAGGACGACGCCAGGCGTCTCTGTTGCGCATACACTCATATATAACATAAACGGATAACAAACCGATAGCCACCTCCGTCAATTATTGCTTACAGCCTATTAAGATATGCTGCCTAGTAACAAGACCTACGAGTAACGCTCGTTCTTATCGTTATAAACGGCGCCATTTTTAAATACGCATATAGACGTCCAAGCTCACGCACGATGGTACGAGAACAGTAAATTCAACCGCGAGTATTCTTCCAGCTATTGGCAGTAGGGTCGTCCGAGACTCCCGTAAACGTGGCAGTCTGTTGGAATAAAAATAAAGCGAGAAAATAAACAATAACAACCATAGAAAGTTCTACGGTAGGCGAAGAAGATTTCACGAGAGTAGGAAACGTAGCATTCGCAATTATGCACACACCAGGCATCCGCAATTACGTGGCTGCATCAGAAATCGGCGATTCAGGCCGCGAAACTCTCTCGCACTCTCTCTCTCTCTCTCTCTCTCTCTCTCTCTCTCTCTCTCTCTCTTTCGCCTCAGCATACTCCTCAGTCTCAATATCTCTCGCAGTCTCCAGCATTACTCTCGTAGTACTACTGCACCGTAGTACATACGAGCAATGCACTAGGAACGCCTGCGAGGCAGAGATTGCAGCGTAGAAAGATTCTCGTTCGATAGTCAGTTACCCTGCGCGGAATGAACCAGATTATTGGCTGAACCCTGACCGTAGAATTACGTATTCGATAAAAGTCCAATGAATTTTTACAATGGATGCGTGCAGCTCGCGTATAGAGGTATCCGTCGTACTTAAAGGCGCAACGGAGCGGACTTGAGGTAGGGAGGATCCGGGTCACAGATCAGCGTCCCGCGTGAGCTGAAGAGCCATGGAGCCCTGGGTCCCATCGAGAGCGCGTATCGCGAGCAAGGGATACCGGGTATACCTGACTGCCAGGTTGCCTTTCTGCCTGCTTACCAACCTACCTACCTCCATGCCAACCTAGTCAGTACCGGGTACTTGGTACCTGACTACCTCGAACCACCCTCGGGCCACAGAGTTCACTCGTTCAGAGAAGCATCGAACCGCGACGGAACTCACGCACTGGACATCTGCCTGACTTGTTACAGGACGAAAGCCTGGTTAGTTTCGCCTTGTATATATGTATATATATATCCTACCGAAACTCCATGAACGCCTTGAATACTGCATATATATATATATATATAATTACGTATTCGTGTCAGGTTGAGGGATGGACGCAAAGTGAGAATGCTAATCGCCTGGAAGACTGGCTTCAGAAGACTCGATCAAATAGAAATGAGATTTATAGTTGGACAGATTGATTTGATGCTGACTAGATTGATCAGGGTAATTATTGAACTCGTCATTGAACGGATCCTTGAACTGGATGACAATTGACTGTTTGGTTTTTATGTATTGCTAATTTCGTGAATTTCCTTTCAAGGTGGTCTACCAACGCTGTTATCGGAGACCATGAAATACTAGTGGGTGGGTTACGCAACGGTACCAGAGTCATGGACCATTTACAATTGCTAACAATGCGGTTTTCTCGTATAGATATTCCAATGCCAGGGAATGCTACATCTAGGAGGTGGCAAAGCGAGACGGGGGGGGGGGTTCCTCTTAAATGATTGTCTTAAAAGTTCTTGCCGAGTGGAGAGAGGAGAGAAAACGTGTCTCCGTATCTATCCTCTCCACTCCCTCTTACTGGCAACCTTAACGGAAGGCATTCCCCGAGTTACGTTGAGAATTATACGCTGCCTTTGTTCGTAATTCTCCAGGCTGTGATGCTCTTAGCGGCAGTACACTCTTGTATAATAATATTTTGTACCATACCCACGTAGCTATGTACCTGGATGCACGGATATACCTGGACGGACTCTCCATACCTAGATCTCCAACGCGAGGATCGTAGTCATCCGTTAAAACGTTACCGGGTTGAAGTGGATGCAATGGGAATCCGTTGACGCGTAGATGTACAAGTGGAGAGGCAGCAGGATTCCCGACGCCGAGTACTAACTTAACCCATCGACGCCCAGAAAAAGGAACGCCGAGGCTTCCCGTTACGGAAGCAAAGATGCGTAAATAAATATTTAAATGAAAGCGTAGTTCGAGGCGCGCGTAACTTCCGGATTTAAGATGCATTCTCATCGTTCTAATAGTGAGTGCGAGAGAGACGGATGTAATCAAGGTATCAACTTCTTAACGATAGCCTTGGAATAATCGTTGCTTTGTTATCAATGAAGCTGAGTGAATCTATTGTCTTTGATATTAATAAAATCTTATGCTCGATCGACATTATTAAATATATATTTATACATCAGGGTCTTGTAGGATTTATGGATTATAGTCGTACATCGACTTTCGTTCAAGGGATATTACACTAAGGTGATGATGATATATGCAAACAGTAAGTAGCAATAGGGGAATATAATGGGATGATAAAAAAAATGGCGGACTGTAAAGAGGACAGAGTATTGGTTAGGCTAACAGAGTGAAAAAGAGAGAGAGAGAGAAAGATAGTAAGCAAGAAGTCGATAGCTATAGGTATACGATGATCGTGCGGAGATCTCGACTCCCCTGGAGTTCACGCTCCGGGCCGTGAGGTCATTGGGCAGCCTGCTCGACAACAAATCATGGCTAATGATCTACCCGTACCTTACCGTACCTTACCGTACCTTACCGTGGAGGAGGGTCTGGCTCCTCGATGCACGAGCCTCTTAGTCAACGCGAGCTTCTTCCACGCAAAGTAGTCCGTTCTTCTTGGGCACTATCTCTTGATCACTTTTATATATATTTTTTATCCCCCTCCCTTGCTCGCTGTCTCTTCCTATTTTCCATGTCTACCTTCTGCGTTTAATTAATTTACGCGCCGTGAGCGTCACGTTCGGTCGACTCGGACTTCTTCCAGAGGAAAATATGAAAAACGAAGGAAATGCCTTACGTCAGATACTTCCGTTAAAAAGTTACTTTTTTCATGTAGTTATACCGTTGTATACGCCATTTTGTATTTTTTTAAACTCTGTTTAATGCGCTCTTATGGTATCCTGATATATGAATATGCGTACGATATGCATACATGTAGTGTATATCAGTGCCTATCATCGATCTGGCTCCGAACGAATTAATTGGTATAAATAGGAATTAACGGTGAATATCTGATGAGTGTCTAATTAGGTACTGAAGAGGATGAGAACTACTGCGTGGGTGGAGAAACGAGAGAATAATTATGAACCGAGGATGACCCTGTCCTGTTTGTGTCCTGGAGGCTCCTGTCTCAGAGACGGGCACACACGTATCGGTTAAATATCACGTATAGAAGCGATCATATGTGCCCTGAGTATATCTAGTCTCGTACGCAGAAGTGTTCGTAGGTCAGCCGAGGTCACCAGCAGCGTAAAGTAATAAGTCTCGTTGCTTGATCCTGGATGATCTTATTGCAGCCATAAAGCAGAGCCTAGAGTTTGGATGAGATCAGCAAAGTGAGTTAAATTTGATTCATTTAATATACCTATATACGTTGATTGGATCAAACCTTGGTTTTATTGATCTCGTACGCACGTGCGTTCCTGATCAGGAACGTGGAACGACATAGCGGGGTATTGCAAGTGGAGAAGATGAAGAAGAAGTCGAGGACGCAGTGGGCGGTTCTACGTGCGTGCGTGATCGTGATCAGGATCGTGAGGTAAGATAGGGAGGTCGGTATCGTACACCTTCCTCTTGGTACAGTCACTACGGGGTGGTCCAAATGTAGTGGTCGCTATCGGATCATCTAAATTTAATTAGTATGTAATAGATGGTTATACTGTCTATAGTGTAATAATATCTTCCTCGTAGTTTCTCACGTAGTGACTCTATCTATTTTATCTTTTATCTTATTATCTATTATTAGATATATTATTCTTGGGTCTTACTAGATCCTCCAGAAATTCAACGTCACGTCACTTGGGCCCAAGTATGATCAGGGGGTCATTTCGTTCTCATTGGTCCAGGAGTATCGAGAAGATTCCTCCTAAGGGCGAATGCAATAACTTGTATAGCGGTCAGGTCGGCTGGTGGACGAGGACGAGGTTGGTTCGTTGAAATGTAGGAGGTGGAGAAGGACCTAAGGAAGAAGAATGAAGAAGAAGATGAAGCGGCATACGACCCAGGGTATTGTTAGGAAGGCGGAGGAAGGCTGGCCAACCTCTGTCACGTTTCACATTGCACGCACCGAGACTTTCTGCACTGAGGTTCTTCTTCTTCTTGTTCTTCGTCTTTTAGTTATTCTTTATCTTTATCCTTATCCTACGGTAGGTATCTTCTCTTCGACTCCCCCGCAAGCTGATCACAGTCTGATCTTACCGTCTTTGGACCGACGTGATCCGACGTGACGTCTTTATAGTTCTGCCGATAATAATGTTACCCAACGCAATGTAACGCACTGTAACCTCCTCGAATTACCAGCACTGCTTAACCAGACTTGTATAACCACAGCTGGCAGTGCCGCTGAATCCAATCGAACCGAAACGAAATCACAAAGCGGAAAGCTCCGCTATGGATGGTGGAGAATCGACGTGAATTCGTTATTCGGGATTCTCGAAATTCGTTAGGCATTGGTAACCTGGAAATGATAAATTAGTATATATTAATAAGTAGACTCAAAAAATACACAAATTTTCTTAGTCCATTTTTTATATTCTGTACATTCTATGAAAAAAAAAAATGGAATCTGGGTAAAGAGATGAAATTTGATAAAGGGGAGCATTGCGGCATGATTATCCGCTTACAATGTTTGTAGTGTCGTCGATATATCGAGCACGAAATAGAGTGTAGAATTTCGCATTCGAAAACCACAGTGAATCTCTCTCTATAACCAGAAGCATCGACGCGAAGTAGCATTCGTATACAGTTGAATTTCAAATAATTGATTTTGTCATATCGGCAACGACCCGTGCCACGAAGTATCCAGAAATACATTTTTCGGTCACGTGAATTATCATCAAAAATCTTTATTACGTATTACACGGATTTCATCATTGCGCCTCGACTGCATTTCTCTCATCTTTTCCGTATACGCTGATGTACTCTACTCAGTTAGGAATTCCCAAAAGCCGGAAACGCTCGTGTTGCAGTCTGGTACCAGTCGAGAGCAACAAAAACGGAGATAAAGGAAAAAAAAAGAATTCAGAGCAAAAGGGGATTCACGTTTCGGAAGCGTAAAACATGCGACAGTGCGAATTTACGCCGCGTACCCACATTGTTCGTTTGTACGGTTTAATATGGCAAGAAATTCCACTCTGCGTTCAGTTAGCACGCAACTCCAAGTCTCAGGACGGAATTGTACGTAGTACGTAAAACGTTTCGCAGTTGCATACGATATTTGAGGCATAGTCCTACGTTTTGTAAATCGAACATTTTCGTAACTTCACGGCCACTGCTTGTGGAGGGATAGTACCACGATGACCCTCCAAAATGATTCTTTGACCTAGGTGGTACTAGGTGTTACAATGACCTCGTGTACACGTGTGCGGTTATTCTGAAGTGAAAAAAAATTTACGATAAAGACTCGAACTAAATGGCTTTTTCCATATTTTTTTTATTGTAAAAACTTCGCATTCCTGATCCATGACTGCAATGACTGTCAATTAAATTACTTTGGTTTTTCTTAAACTTCGTGATTGCAATTAATTAGTGAATGTGTGTAATTAAAATCTGAGAGTATAAATAGAATATAAAGACATTTGACCATTCGACCGTTTAGGGATTGCATGAAAAACTTTTACTCTCGAATTAAGTTCTTCCGTGGTAAAGTCATTAGTGATTGTAGACGACCGACGAGTCATCGAGCATAATACGTTTTGAATCATAAAATTTAAACAAAGTATAAAAATACATATGAGAAAGCACATAAGAATACACATACGTCATAAAAATGCAGTAGGAAACGAATCAGGTAAAAAAAATTGCCCGGAAATTTGCAACAGTGCCCAAAGGTATGGCAAGGGGTGGTTTTCACGTACCAGTAAAGGGGTAGAACCATAAACTTCCCTGGTACGTACACCGTACTCTAGAATGTATCTGTTGACTCTTCTAGGTACTTTACCGTTTTGTCGGCATAAAGAGGATTTCTGCCTCCTCGTATTTCTCCAGCTGTGCACCATTCCAACCCCTTTTCATAGGTCGACGACAACCCCTTCCAAAGGGAGGTATTGTATAGGTAACGTAAGATAAAAGATGAGTTCGAAGAAATCCTTGACAATGTATCTCTAGAGGCCATGTTATGCAACTACACGTTATACAGTACTGGATTTTCCAATAGGTGTAAGGAGAAAATTATACAGGGAATAAACTTGATGGCTTTAGGAACGCCATTGTTTTATATTATGAACCGAGTAAATAATCGATTAAACGATTTCAGTCTACGACTAGAGTCGAACTTGGTTTGACCTCGATTTTCATGGGTCACGTAAAGTCATAGAACGATTTCACTCTTCTTCCTTGCTGTATGCACGTACGTAACTGCATATATGCATTCGTACATGGTATATGCAGTGCATAAGTGCTGCTATGCTTCGGGGTGGAGCTTTAAACTCCCATAACTCAACTCCCTCTGTTATTCAGGTTGGATCAAGTTGTTATTAAGACGACACCAATAAGGTTAGCAGTACGGCTTTATTACCGCACTACGGTAATAGGCCAGTAAGTTGAGCTATCGATTTACTCCAGTGATTTATGGTGATTCGGTTATTGGCAGGAGAGTGAGTGTAATTCCTTGAATATATATGTTGTGTGCGGATACATGCATGTACTTTCATCAAAGTATTCATTTTGATCGAGACCTGAAAAACTATATAAATATTTTTTTGTAATATTTTCAAAGTAATTTTGGAGACTTTATAGTCACCTATATATAATTTTCATGATTATTTTCCGCTTAAAAGATACAGATACTGCTGATTAATGGCTGATTAACTGGCATCGAATCTTTGTCCCTGCGAAACGTTTGGTATGATGAATCAGAAGTCAGAAGTAGCTTTGAATATTGACGCGAGTGAACTGTGAACCGCACTTCACGAGCACGGACGACGAGTCTATGTTGACAATTTCATTAGTGTCGTTCCACAAGGCTAACGCGGCACGAAATTGAAGATTGGTCAAATCACTTCAGAAATCTTTTGGGTCGGTTTTCAATGAAAAAAAACCGTGACTAGAATATCCGCTTGGAAAACGTGACGTTGAAGTCATTCGATGTGTAGCGAAACTTTTAGAGAGTGACGAATTATATTTTTCACCTAAAGGCGAATTCTCACGATCACGTCTTGTACGTCGCTCGATCCAGATGGTGAATCGTGCAACAAGGTGACAGAATTTATAAATTTTTGTCTTTTTTAATTTACGACTGTCATGAATTTCCAACAATAAAATCTAGATCAGGGTAATAAACTAATAAAATTCAGGCAGACTTTCAACGGGCTTATAGATTTGCCTCTGGCAATTAATCGTAAGGAATAGTATCGGACGGGACAATTTTATCTGACTGACCGGAAGAGCAAAGAAATTTTCTTGGACGGCTTGGCGAATGATTTTACAAAAAGCAACGGACGGTCTTGGATTATTGATGAGTTCATTCGCGCGAAACTTTACACCCAAAGAAATACGGCTAATTAGGTGTCGTCAAGTCTTTCGCCTGTCCTTTCTGCCTGAGATTCTATTCCTTTAAACTCTGTTCGCGTTGTGTAAACGCATAAAACGTAGCCAGCGGTATAAACACCGTTATATACACTCATCGACTCTGAAACTGTTTCATGGTCTATGCTTTATGAGATTCTCGAAATTTACAGCAAAATCAAAGAAAGTACTTCATCTTTCAAGAATGCGCTCTGATAATTAAGAAGGCCTCGGTCGATTAGAAATTCACGGTTTCCTACAAGTAGAACTATCAGTTTTAAAAACATCAATATCCTGTCTAACACGTATAAAAATATAATGCATAACCTCTAACCATAATAGGTATACTAAAATACTAAAATATTATTTAATTTCAACTATTCGTATTCAAATATTTAACTGCATATATGGATAGACAGTTTCCCAAGTGAATGAGTATAGGTACAATATTAAACGCACCCTTTGCCCTTTGAGTAACCTCCTCGTCGTCGACCAGTTGCCTCTCCAGGGTAGACGTTAACCTAGAAAACGTAGGAAATCCTTGCTGCGTCATGGAAACTGAAGTGCCTCTTGCAGACGCTTTTGTAGTTAACGAGCGACACGTAATTTCCCTAGTGGAATTTTTCTTCCAGTCTTACATAAAGAAGTGACGAATCGACAATAAGAAGAGCATTGAGAATCGGACACGTGTCTATTATTCACATTTTATATCAATCAACTATTTAACGTATTTCTGACAGTAGCGACCCGATTATTTTCTCACGGATTGCTCATAACAGTGGACTGATCCCTTGTCGTTTACGCCAATGGAGGAGATCGTGAGTCAGCTAGAGCTCTTGGTTCGTTCGCTGCGGCTCGATTGCAGTCTGCGAGATCTTCGCTTGATTTTAAATTAGCCGACTTTTAATACGCGTGCTATTGCATGCCACGCTGATACGCTCGGCGCGTTCACATTTATGCGCCGATGATGCTACCTATTGGCGGGAAGAACGGTGAGTTTAAATGCTAAAAGGACGTAGCACTTTGGATTATTATGTTTAATGTATTTCTAATTTATGACAAGGGGGCTGCAAGGGTTGGTCGTTCGTGGAATTCATTGGAAATTCGCAAACTCATTACTCGAGGGTTATTGTGTATCAGAAGTGAAGCGTGGTGAGTAATCGGTGAGAAGAAACTGTGGGAGAGGGAGACAAATAATGAAGTACAAAAAAAACTTCCTGAGACAGATGGTTGGGAAGCGGTAAGGGCGTGTTTGGATTAATTAAGGGTAATACGAGAATTAGCCAGTGGGATAATAATAAAAGGCAGGATGGAGGGGTCGAAAAGTGCCTTGGGCCCAACCGATTTTCTCCAAACTTACCCAAAATTGCATGGTAGCCATGAATATATTAGTAGTCACTTTTTATCTTTACTCTTTATGTTCTTCTTACTTCCTACACGTTTATTTTCACCGGCAATGCCGACAAGAACGTCGTATGCGACTCCGGCACTTGCATGTATCTACCTATCTTCTAATCTACTTTTTCTTCGTTTTTTACACAGTAAAACGCATCCGCCGCACGTGACCCGTCACGAGTAGTTAATAAATAGGCGGCTAATGAAAATCTTTATTAAACGTGACGACGCTAATCAGCCAAGCAAATGACGTTACATGGAAGATGAAATTGCTGGGTACATTAAGACCCGAAATGATCGACGATTAGCATATAATTATCTACTGGGTTCGCACGTTGATAATTAATAATTCGTCAAAGGTCAAACTTTTACATAAAAGTCTAAAAAATTTTTTTCTTTACTACTCTGACTTTT
The DNA here is from genome assembly GCA_030142225.1 of Pachycephus smyrnensis. Classification (NCBI taxonomy): domain Eukaryota; kingdom Metazoa; phylum Arthropoda; class Insecta; order Hymenoptera; family Cephidae; genus Pachycephus; species Pachycephus smyrnensis. Next base: position 2,352,215 of record JARQST010000338.1, on the reverse strand, counting down.
CTAACAAATAAATACTTTTTCCTACAGGACAGAACTTCTCAAAGGAATTTTTTTTTTAATATCATTAGCACGACTCACATGCATGTGTATGTATGGATCTTAACGACCTGCATCAACTTTAATCAGCTGAACGCGATCGCGAAATCTGCTCGTTAAACGGCAGCAGATTGATACGCTGATAACTCGAGAGAGCCGCCATTAGAGTTGCGTTAGGGTGATTCATTTAATATTAAGTTAAAATATCAGAATGACGTAATAACACAAGACAATTGACAATTAGCGGTATAGTAACGATAAAGGAATAATTTACCATAAAACAATTAAAGTTATATTCAATCTTTCACAAATACTTGTAAAAAAATATTTATTATCTAATCTACTAAAAATATATACTATCCACTGTCTCTAACGGAGTCTACCACAGTGGATTCACTGACCTGTTAAATTTCGTAACGTCGCCATTAAAAGTAACGCGGAATCTTTAATCACCGCTTAGGTTAAATTTTCCTCAAGGCAACGTTCCTCGAGAACCAGCGATTTCCCCATGGAATTTCCACGTTCCGGGTTGACCTCGATGATAAAGCTAGCAAGGTCGTGAATAGCAATGAGAATGTTCCTGCGGACGGGACGTCCTCTAATTTTCGTTACGTCTGTGAGAAATCCTACGCGACACACATAGCACCAGTAGTACCAAGCCGAGGTTCAATAATTTCAAAATTCCTTGAATAACCATAAGCAAGATAACCACTCATATCCATTTAACAATTCAAGATACAATTTTGAAAATCAGTAAAAAAAATCATAACCTACCATACACGCCTCAATCAACATTTAAAAGCATTTATCCTACTATAAGAGCTCACTATATCTATATATGTATATATATACCCCCGTGCATCACGTATTTCCTTTATACGTGCGTGAGAGTGCAGGAGTGCGTGCATGCGTGGTGCCAAGAGAGTATTCATCAGGATGAGTTCCTAGAAATGGCGTGCGGTATCATGCAGCAACATCCCGCATGCCGCGAGCTGCGTAGGTGATACATATAGACCCGTAGTATATAGCACATATAGAATAGCATATAAGATATATAGATATACATAGTGATGAAACTGGTCACATATAAGTGTATATATAGATATAGAGACAATGCGATCGCACAGAGAAACACAGCGGACGATATATTGCGTATGAATGCGTGGAGTTTGCATATATATAGTTATATATCCGTATGTTAATATATATGTATATATGGGAACGCAGATAAAGGGCCACCAGGTAGGTTTTCAGGCGTGACGTAGCCGATGCGAACGAGAGAGACCGGGAGAGAAGAAATGGCGACAAGGATTCGTGCATCTAGTGGTATCTGAGAGAGAGAGTGGGAGAACCTATCAGGAGTTGAAGAAGAAGATGAAGAGGATGAGAGAGGGGGACGTCACAGGCGGTACGGATAGAGGAAGAGGAGCAATCTCGCCGTAATCTAATTTCAGCGTGCGGAGGGCTTCCAGGAACGCGGCGTTACATTAGCGAACCACCTTCAGTGAAGGTCCCCCACGTACCTGGTTACCTACCCATGTCGTCCTGGTCTAGGTTTCTACCTGCGTTATCTCGTCTAGTTACTGCTGCTGGTCGAATAAAATTATTTGACGTTTACGTATGCCTTCTTGGAGGAGTTGTGTATCAGTAGGTACCCTAGTATCTTTTTGAAAGAAGGAAAATTACGATTTTTTTAATTTTCCCAAAAATACGACTATCTTATTTTGGTATGTTAGATAAATATTTTTACTTGTTTCTTATGCGTGACGAAACTTTACGATTTTGCGTTTTCCAGTCGCATACTGGTTAGCGTCTGTGCGACTATACGTATAGAAAGGTTCACGATTCTCGCGTGACCCGTGAACTCTTGTACGTAACGAGATCTGTAACCCCCCCCCCCCCTCCTCCTCTCCTCTCATCTCCTCACCACTCTCTGTTACCTCTTCGTACCTCTCATACCTTTCTTCTTCCTAGCCTCCCTCTAGAGCCTAGACTCTAGACTCTAGAAGCACCACGGCTGCCCGCCTCCGGCCCTAATAAATTACCCCTTTTATATATATATATTTCTCTCGGAGTCTTCAGCAACCATTTGAACAGTACCTACCTTCATAGTACCTAAGCTAGGTACCTTTCTTACTTGTTAGACAAGATAGATTGAGAATACAAAAACTTATTACAGTTCCTATATTCTCTGCAATTTTAATATATCAATTGTCTCGTTTCAAATTCGAAATCTTACCGTGGGCCACTTTTGAGGATTTGAGATCAACAAGATTTTCAATAGTCCAAGATTTTATCAGGCTACTTCCAACGTGTATAATTTTGCATATAATTTTAGTCGATGCGAATACTTTATTTTTTGAGGAAAAAAATATTTTGAATTACATAAAGGAGGGTTTATGGTGTAAGGTGATACCTCATTGGTCCAGGGACTGTAAGGGGGTTTGTAAGTGGTCACATTATTACCAATCGTAGCCCTGCTAGAATACCCTGTTGTCCCGGGGGCTGGGATAGGACAACGAAGGGTCCGTGAGGTTGAATTGTTGGAAGAAGGGAGTAAAAATGGTAGGGGTACTACGTTGAGCGTACCACCATTACTATAGATATATACCAGAGGGCAAAAGGGTGGCCGAGTATTCTTAGAATGCCACGGAGAAGACCCCAATGTCCAATGTCCGCTTCCAAGTGGCCAGTCGATGCTACGGAATGGCTGAAAGGGACAAACACGCTTCGAGTTACATTTTACTGTTTTCTTTTTATTCTCTTTTTTCCATCGCTTTTTTCGTTCAAGTTTGCAACAGCAAGAATGCTTTGTATATAAATGCGACTGTAGCAGAAAATCATATGCATAACGTATGTGAGGGTTGCCCGCTATTGGAACGTTTTCCGAAAATCCTTGCCAATTTAAGAAATATATAAAAAGCATATGGACACGCTTTTGTATTTACGGCTACGCACGTCCACGAGTTTGAGGGACAATTCCTGGTAGTTTGGAAATTTTTCTGATTCTCGTTGGGATTGTAAAGGTCTGCAAAAAGCCACGGGAGATCACCACGCTTGGAATCTAAGCGAATGTATGGGGGAATACGTGTATATAAATGAGACATGTATATCGACGCCATTGTTCTAAAGTCGTGACAGCACCAGGTCAGGAACGCGTGTTGGATGGGGGTGGAGGTCCAATGGGATGCCCCCATGCATTAGCATACACTCGACATACTCCCGATTCTCCTCTCTCTATCAGCATCTTAATCTTTCACGATAACATATAACAGGTAAATATTTATCTAAAGTTCTCTAAGGAGTTTCCCTATTAAAAAAAAAAACAATACAGCGACCAATTAACTCTTTGTTCAGCGTCATAGTCTGCGACGAAATAGCCTAAGAGCGTTATAGCCCAAAGAGTAACAAGTCCCTAGTAAAATCTGGCAAAAGTCCCTAGGGATTAGAGCGAATAAGATCCTAGTGAAATAGCGAGGACAATCGCAGGATAAAGTAAGCTGAAGATTGGGATAGTCCTAGGGAATAGTTGACTAGCGACACGCCGACTATGCGGGTAAGTATCGCAACGTGCAGGTTACATTAGGGACGTGGTACAATTTTGCAACGCAGAGTTGGCAGCGCGCCAGCGCCATGTATCACGGCGCATCGGAATTCGTTGTTCCTCGTCTCGTTACCGAAGTTTTTCATTTTTCTGCAGTCGACGCCGCCAGTATCGTCACTAGGTCTACTACTAGTATCACTGGCGCCAATAGTGGTAACTCTGATAATATCCGAGTAACCCACCAGCAATACGTGTAAGGTACTAGGCGCCGGTAAGTATTTATATGCATCTGTATCAAGTATACGTATCGAGTGTCATGTAAACGCAGAGCGTGAGTCTACTTTCTCATATATTTATATTCCAAGGGTATCCCGCATCCCCACTTTACGCGGCGCCACATGATATAATAATGGGGGCTAGACTAACCTACCCCAATAGGGAAGACGCCTTCGAAACGGAGGGTCATAAACTCCCTTGGTCCCGGTCCTCCCTTAACTCACCCTGAAAAGGATGAGGGTGAAGCTGAGTGAGGGTGAGGAGTCGTCTCAACACCCTACCAGACAGCCCTAACCTATCCCACGACTGAGTGAAGTGAGAGGGTTGGAGTTAGAGGGGTAGGTTAGTGCTTTAGCGAGTAGGGCGATAGGGTGAGAGTCAGGCCGCCCCTTGTGCCACAGAGACACACTTTTGCCTGACCCACCCTAACCCGACCTACTACCTACCTATACCTATCATCCCCTATAGTCATTCGCGTTTCTGTTCTCCCTTCTTTCCAACCTCACGGCTTTCCGGTTCTGACCGTTTCGACTGTAGGGATCGATCCTATCTTATTTCTTTTCTTTTTTGCTGTTTTCACCAGTTTTCTAAGCTTTCTTTTTTTATACTTTATTTTTTTCTCCCTGCACAGTAGAATGGCGGGCGTTGCTGCTGTGTCTACTTTCAGCAGCTTGATGAAGGGGAGCTGGCATCTTGTCTATATAGACAGATACCCGTCGATGTCGAACATCGAATCTCGAACGACGTCGATGTCCGGGAAAGCTAAAGGTAAATTCACGTCCATCGACTCTGAGCTTTCATGGCAAAACGACTTCCCTGTGGATAAGCGGCTTAAGGCGCAGCCTGGGACCAAATGCAATATCCTACGTTCGAATTAATTAGTTCGAAGCGGGGAAAGCTGCGAGTGGCTGAAGCGGATAGAAGATGAGGATGGGGTGTGAGGGTGCCCGTGAGCGCAGTATATCTGTCCATAAGAGAGAGAGAGAGAGAGACAGAGAGAGAAACGGAAGTCCTGAGTCCGCCAGGCCTCGATCTCCACTTGGAATAATTTTGTACCCAGAACATGTAGTAAACTTTCTAATGATAAGGTCCTTGCTGGGATTTCCTTATAAAATAGATAGCCTGCATATGATGCGCTTATCGATATGAGAATCTGTTAATGAGAATTCTAAATAAACACATAGGTGTTAATTTCCGTTTTATCAATCTTCCAGATGATTATTCCAACGATAAAATTACTAAGTTTATTACCTATAAATACTAGAATATTTTCCATATACAAGATTATTGAAATGCAACCACACGTAAAGTAACCCCTTTTTTGCAGAGTGCATAATAACCTAATACTATTATATTTACAGAGTGGCTGTCGACCTTGTTTCGCAGAGACACACTAACCCTTGGAAGTAAACAGAATTATCTAGATAGACGAAGTTAAAGGTACGTAACGGTTGAGGGATACGGAGACAGAAAACTGAAGGGTGGGTTATCTCAAGAAAATCCGTACCCATCGCAAGGAACTCCTACCCTTTTTCCAAGCGACCTTAATTTTGCTCGGCAAATTGGATTGGCGAGCGATTCGATTTGAATTTTAATCCCAGTCGAAGTCAGGAGGGAAGGAGCGAGACGCGACGCGCGAAAAGAGAAAGAGACGAAAGAAAGGAAAGTAGAGAGGAGAAAGCAAGAGGTAAATTATCAAAGGATATTTTATACAGAAAAGCGGAAGCGAGTCGCGACAGCACCTTTAACCTTTTCCAACCGTCCAACCCGATGCGACCATCTTGACCCGTCCTATCTTCTACGCTTCGGCGTACCCTACTCTTCTCCTAGAGCGTCGTGACGTAACAACGTCCCACACACGATCAAAAGATGGGACGAAATACTACCAGCACAAGGAAACGAACGCGTACCTCGAAACCTCGAGCACGTCCACCACCACCTTCCAGGGTCTTCCACGTCTCCACATACTCACCGTAGCCTCACCAACCGTCCAATATGTAACCTAGTGCGAGGATGGGACCGACGCCGACGCCGCACTTCTAACACACGTATACCCATCACAGAGGCAGATGCATCTACTTCGCTGACACCGTCGCTCAGCCCGCCAATACACTTTGCCGAGGAGATGTTCCACCAAGTTGGCTTCCTGACTCCTCTCGTGGACATGCTTCATATCCTTTGGGCCTTTGGGCAATAAACGCTGTTGCCACTGAAGTTCAGTTTTAGCGTGCGACCAGACATATTGGTTCTGCTAGGATGCTTAGAACGAAGCAGCTGTCAACCTACTTGTACCTGGGTAAAATACATACCTTTAGGGTAGACGTTTCTGTAGCTTGGAAGGAATCGTTGTATAAAGTTCTAAAAGAGGGTTTTAAGGTATTTCTGGATTTTTTATGGATTTTTTGTTGTTTTTTGTACCAGTTTTTTCTTCATTTATTTTGAGGATTGTATTTGTAGATTGATACTTGTGACTTCTGATATTCCTGGAGGAATTGACATAGAGACCACCTGACACCACCAGAAATACTATCGATGCTTATATAGGACTCATCTAGTGCTAGCTGGTGCTTGTGAACGTGACTCCAGGATGCGATATCAACGTGCCAGGTTCTACCTACGGTTTAACGTATCATGACTGTAACGAGGAGCGTATAAATCCCCTGCGATACCGCAGATCGCATCTAGACGGGTCAAGGATGATGCTGAGGGAGGATTGTAGCTGACAGGTGGACCTGGGAGAATCCGGGATGGAATGATTTTTCTTCTAGGATATTGTAAGAATTTTTTTAAATGGTAAAAGGACGAACAATTATATGATTAGAGTTATGTCATTATTTTTACAAAAAGGATATTTATGCTTTGGATTATCATTATTTTTAATTATACATGAATGAGGCTGTCCTTTTCTTTTGTTCGTCTTGAGCTGCTGGACCGTTCTGGTTGGATGCTTCACCTCAGGAAAGTTTCCAGCTACTCTGCATAAACATCACAAGCAAAAGTGAGAGTGGTAACGTCAGCCGAGTTAAGTTTCAGCTCTAAAAAGGACAATGCCAGGATAATAACGCTGTAGCAAACTTCGTACTATAAGAAACCAGCTATATCCTGGTACCATAGGTAAATCTGATTAATCTCTCATCTCCATAGAAATTGGACACTGTTCTATTTTATTTTATACAAAATATTAATGTGCATTGTCTACAAAAATACGTTATCCTTATTGACATTTCAGACTGGTATGAGGAATATACATTAATCATTTCAAGAAAGTAATGTATAGATATATTCCGGATGCAAAAGGGTGAGAGAACGGGTCTCCATTTTTCGTCGGGTAGTAACAGACCTTTATCCTGGAGACTCATCTTCCTAATCTAGGAGGAACGCGTAGTGCCATCGATACCAGTAGAAAATCCCGGTTGCAAGCGGGCACTGGGTGCAACCAGGAGTGGGCACTTTTTCCCCGTTGAGAAATAGGGTCTTGGGGTGTGTAAACCCGGTTACTTATGGAGGCCATTCCAGTCTGCGGGCTCGGCGGCCTCCGGCTGAGGGGTTTTAAGGACTTAGCTCGACATTAGCGTCCCAGGGGCGAGTTGCAGCAGCAGCAAGGGGGGTTGGTACCGGCTGGATAGGGCCACAAGGGTTGAGTGGGTTCAGAAGGTTCGTAGGAGACCGTCCCAGAGAAGGGGTTGAGGGTTAGAGAGTTCTAGGTACGGAAGGGAGGACCAGAAAGGGGGATGGATGTGCGGCGATTTGGTTTCCAATCATGGGACGACGGGACGCGCCTCTATCGAGCGAGCAGGGCTCCGGCCATCCAACCCCATCCCCTATTCTATCCCCTAACCCCTACCTCATCCTAGCCCATCCTAACCCATCCCACAGCGTTCTACCTCATCCTCTTTTGCTTCGAGCCACGTCGGTGCTGGTGCAAACCAACCCAACCCCAACTCTCCTTCGCCTGCACCTCCGCGTCTCAACGAACCGCCACCCACTTTCTACCCTAGACCACCCTCGGCCACCCTTACTCTGGCTCCTCTACTGCTACTGCCGCCGTCGTCGACGACGAAGACGACGACGACGACGACGCCATCCCTGTAGCCTCCTCCACCATCTAGTGCACACACACTTCTGGCCCCTCGATGTCGTCCGCACTTTCCCGCAGCAGTCCCCAACCTAGGCCAATCTGGAACCCTTCCGGTCTTTAATTATTACGGATCTGCCATCCCCTGCACGTTCTACCCCTTTGGTATCTCCTTTTCACGCTCTGAATTCCTAATCACAATCTTTTGACTCCTTTTTTTTTAATTCGTTACTGTCATTTATATACTATAGTATTATGGGTACTGATACCTAATGTTAGATATATTTCTATATACAGTAATTTACTATTACAGGTAAGTATAAGATAAAAAGAATGAAGGCTAACTTAGCGCTAGGTTACTTCTCTCATCTTATTTCCTAGCAACTTTAATAAAGTACCTTCACTTCCGGCACTCCTGTCCTCCTGGGATTCTTGAAGTCTTCCAGGACGGAAGGATCCTCGCGAAATGATCCTTGCTTCAAGCGCTGAGAAGGAATCTAATATCCCAAAGGATTTCAGTGAAATCTTAACGAGACGAAAGCACGCAACTCTCAGGAAAATTCTTCACGCACTTCTTTTTCTACGTCCTCGTCTTTTATCGACATCTCATGACAATGTGATCTCTTGAGAAATATTCCCGCTCCTTACTTTCATCCAGATGGAACATAAAAGGTGCATACTCCTATACGGGAGTATTTTATCGAACGTCAGTTTGACCCAGAGCCACGAGTGCAACAGCAAGTGCATATGTACACAATGCACTCTCCTAAACGGAACTTCTCTTATTTACACGCTCTCATTGTTTACAAGTTGGCTAAGGACGGGCGTGGGGAGGGGAGGGTTGTTGCAGGTGTTTTTTACCGGATAGTACAAAACGCGTCTCCTGAATTCACTGAACCCTCTGATCTTAACGCGCCTTCAACCCTTCGTCGTCGTACCCAACTTATGATTCTTGAATTAATTCCTTTCACCCTGTTTTTTACCCATTTACATCGAATCAACGTATTCAGCTATATTTCTGAAAAGCAACTCAACCACATTGGCTACGATCCCAATGCCCAATATACATACAAGGGTCTGCCTTCCTGCTGAAACTCTGACTAAATATATTATGAAAGGAAAGTTTACTCGTAGATACCGGATATCCGGGAACGTGTGAATAAATACGGTCGTAGTAAATCGTGACGTAATATCAGGGCCGGGATCGTAAAAGCTTTTATGCTTGAGATACAGTATCTAACTACACAAGACCCTTTGTATACCTATAGTCAATTATACATCGTAAATATTCGAATGAATAATACATCCCACGAAGATGGTTAACACCTATCCCTTAACGTCACCTCGAGGGTAGCTTTCGAGTACAGGGCGTTGCAGTCGTTGCAAAGTGCGTAGGGGTTGAGCACCCGTTTGATGCCCTACATAGCGGAGACTGTTGGAGGCCGTGGGGGTGTTCAGAGGGTGGCTGGGCAGGGACGAAAGTGGGCGTCCGGGAGTGGGTGGCAGGGGGGATGAAAGCGGTAGGCGACGGAGGATGAGGAGAAGGAGGTGGTGGCTCGACAGCACGAAGAAGGAGGGGAGGGGGTGGCTCTTTGGGGCTCTGAAAATGCAGCGTAATTTGTCTTTGTCTGGTGGAGGCGAGCTGGCGGTAAGGCCGAGGGGAGTAGTAGTAGGTATAGGTTGCGCCGAAGGGTGAGTACGAGGATGAGGTTGAGAATGAAGGGTATGGGTGGTGGAGGTGGGTGAGGGTGGTGGAGGTGGTACAGTTCGGCCGTAGGAAGGTGGCGGAGAACCTCGGAGAAGGCGGAAGGTGGAAGGTATAGAGGCGCTGGAAGAGTGAGCTCGAGGTTGTGGGTGGACGTGGAGGAGGATCAGGAGGATGAGGAAGAGGAGGAAGAGGTTGGTCGAGGCTCGTCGAGGTAGAGAAGGAAGGTACGCTAGGCTAGGGGGAGATTCCGTGCTTGACCCGCCTGGGATCGATGCGTTCGTCTGCCAGAACGCCGAGCCGAGACGCCCGCGTCCTTCCTTCTCCTCTGCTTCGTCTGCCTTTCCCCGACGAAGCTGCCTCCGTCGCTTCCAACGTCGGCCGTCGGCGCAACGCATACGCCGTTAACCGCACTGCAACGCGTTGCACGCTATACCGTCTCACTACCGTTACCAATACCAGGGTACCTTCACGACCACCACCACCACCAGTACCAGTACCACCACACCATCACCAGGAGCAGCATCGTCAGGAACTACCATCCACCACTGCTATGGACGCACGGTACTACCACTTCTACTGGTATTACTGCTACTAGACTCACTGGTACTCTCTGCCCTCAGCGGCACACGAACCTCTCTCCCGTCATCTAGCCCGGCTTCGACCCTCTTCCGCCTGGCCCCAACTATCTACCCTCCCTGGCACCCTCTCGCTTAGAATCTCTCGCTCTACACTCTCACGCAAACCCAGGTCCTAGGAACCGCACCCCGAATATCGAGCCAACGTCGCCAAATGTTTTTGAGATAACACTTGGATAACGAGCCGATACCTAGAAGTTGTCGAAAACGACTATAACGTTCAGTATCAACTTTTGAGATACCCATTATAAAATAGTGATTCCATGTAAAAAGCATATACTGTGCTTTACTTTTCTGTTCGATACGTTACAGTTTTACCGATGAAATCATCAATTGTTAATCGAATGGCGCTCCTTCGTCATGCCAAGAGTTCAGGCTACGGTTCGATCCTCTGGTGAATATTTCAACAGTCCACTTCCGCTCGACCAATATCACACCTTCGCCACGTTTTATACACCGATAATTGTATTTTCCATCGCCTACGAGGAACCGCGACATACAATCGTGTATACGTACGTTTGCATATGGAGGAAGAAAGATAGGTGTGGAAAAGCTCCAATATATATTCAGCGTTGCAAAGTTTCGCGATTCGAGTGGATAGGCAGAAAGTATACACATGAATGACGATGGGGAGGGGATGATGCATCTACATATGTAGATAGGCGTGAGAATGGTCCACCAGAGAGAGAATAGGGGATGAGCATTCTGCGGTGCAGCAGAGGTTGAAACAAAATGAAGGAACCGAATGGAGTAGCGTTTCGTTTAATTGTTACGGCTGAAATACACGTGGATCAGAATCCATGTGCATAGTGGTAAACGTTCATTTTGAAAATTTTTCATGGATCTATCATTACTCGTAAGAGACTTTTGATAAATTATATACATTTTTTATAGTCTTATAGATCGTTTCACTCGAATCGTATGTCGACCTATATCAAGCATTATATTATCATATCATAATGTAAGTATATAGCGAAGAATTTTTATAGCTCTCCTCCACAGTCTACAAGTTTCTGTCTTATCCGAGCGATAAAATTTACAGCGTCTGATAGAACGGTTTCTTCACATCCCTTGTTGGTAGTAACCAACCCTCTACAGTTCTGCGACCTTTCAACGCCATCCCTTATACCCGTCTTAGACGCATCGATGCTAAAGGGATTGCACTTTCTATAGCATACTTCTTATGCTCGGGGTGCCTTCATTACGCAATATAATTATATTGCGCAGTGATGGGCACAGCTGACATAATGGCACGTGACTGAAATAGGGGTAAACAAAATATTTACACATGAAACGCACCCTCGTAATGAAACCAACGATCAATCAAATGATTCAGGATTATAATGCACCGAGTGTAAACATTACGCGTGAAATGCATCGACAGAGTAGCGTGGAATTGCATGCGTTATTAGATAAAATAAATATTAACACGTTTCCTGAAACAACGTTTAATTTATACGAATATAAAAGAAAAAAAATTCTGTTCGACCCATTAGCAATAGATTTTTCAATATGGCAAACAGGGTTGTTTCCCTATGTAGGGAAATACATGGTGGCGTCATTTTTTTAATTATTCGCACCATACTCGTACGTGCAATTAAAATCAATAGCGCGGAATGTCACTAAGCAAATATGCCGATATCACTGTCGCTCGGCGTTCACTCTGTTATTTGTTTATTTAAATTCTAGGGAAAATGCGGAATTTGTCTCGCTTTACGCTAATTTTCTATAATTAATCGTTATTTTATCATGTAAAATATTCTCGTGTCACCATTATCACGCGCATGTTCCTTATTAACCGTTTCATTTGTACGTACGTTGAGTTTAGCTCAGCAAAAAAAAAAGAAATATGGTAACCCACCACCCGCCATTATCCAACGTGCCGTATATAGCATGCTACAGTAGGAATGGTTTACATGTAGATACACGCGTGTTTAACAGAGACAAGCATCGCGTTATTGGATACATCTCCATGCGAGTATGCTCCCAAGGAAAACGCAATGCCAGCAGAATCTGGCCCCGGCAAGTTCCGGGAAGAAGCACGAAGTTCCGGCTACGCATTGTAGTAACGTGTCTCGGGTTGGCCCGCTGAGACAAACTAAACCATGAACTGCGTTCTGAGAGGCCTATCCATCTTCGGGAACGCTCCCACAGGTCGGAGCACGTTCATCGGTACACTCTATGTGGAAAGTCTGTACGCTTATGAATAAGTATACCAGACAGCGTTTAATAGGATGAGAAAAAGTTAGGTTATGACAGATAAGGAGTACGATTAAATATTTCAATAAAAATTCTAAAGTTTATTTCTTTTATTCTAAGACACTACTGTGAGCACGTGGAATATTTTGCAAATGGCATCCCCTACTACCAGATAACAATGCACGCCCAGAACGGTGATCGTAGTCAGCGAATTGAATGAGGAGAATGGACTTCGCGGAAACGCGAGTACGACTTTTGTAATTTCAGCCATTTTTTTTTACTTGATGGCGATGACCAATCGTGCGATTGTGTTGCCACCTATGTGGAGGAACTTCTTTCGACTGTGATATACCGGGTATAATGAGTGTGTAAAATAAGAGGAACAAATTCGTCGATTAGATATTTAAGATATATTTGGTCGAGAGAGTGATTCCCTGTTTTGTGGTTAAGGTCAACGACAGTACAATGTAACGATTTTTTTCGTTATTTTTATGGCATAAAGAAATAATCAGGTTGGTCTTAAAGGTTTGACCACGAAGGACGCGACCTTCGTTTATACTCAAGGGGAGCAAAACCACGTGTCCCATTCCTCCTGAAGTTTACGAGTTGTCCAAACTGTAAATTCTTGGGCAAGTCGGTCATTACCGTAAATTACCGAGGAAAAATATTCGCTGCATTCTCACAGCCATGTCACGATGTAAATAACGCATACGTGCATTGTTCCGCTAGGTCGCGCAACCCATCTGCCTTGCAATTCAGCCAGGTCGTTGTAATAAGTTTCACAGATGTTAAGGATCGGATTTTGAAAAAAAAAACGGCCTCGAACGTTCTTCAAAGATACAAAAAAAAATTGAAATTCCACATATAAAAATAAGTCAACCATACAGTGTCTATAGGTATACTATATATATAAAGATACCATGTATACACATAGCTTAATACCTATAATCGTCAGTCATCCGAACTCTATGATCACCAGGTGTAGACAGCGGAATTATGTTTTTACAAAATTTCCATCCGGACTGATTGGCACGATAGATTAGCCAAGCGTTACGAAAACTGCGCAGTGCTTTGAGGTATACGATGGTCGGCCTGGTTGCTCGAGCACTTTTGCCAGAATCGGGCCGTTCAAGCAGCCAATCGTCGATGGTACATGGGTCAAGCATAGAATATATAGACAAAACTAGTGGCGCCTGGTTGTCTGGGTACCTTACAGTTAACCACCCCATGTAGTTGCACCCTGCTTGTCTACTTGCTTGCCGTTACACGTATATTTTGTGTATTTTTACCCAGAGCCCTGGCGCACGTTCTCTCTCTCTGTGGTGTAATTGGGTGTGAAATGAAATCTAACGAAAACCCTTTTAGGCGTGTGCACAGTCGCTCGGCTGTCGAGAGCAGCCTGTCCCTGTACTCTTCGTATCAGCAGGATTGCTTCCAGGTGCGCAACGTGAGCGGTTTACGATCAAATAGTTCCCACTTTTTGTCAGCATCCAGCTTCCTCGCGTTTTACGCCCCCTTTTCAAACCACCCATAGCGTATATCTATACGAGTACCATTTTCCTCTGTATACATACCGTATTATACAGCTAACGGTTGTACAGAGAATTAGAGTTGAAATTAGCTGAAATTCCTTCTTCCAATTCTTTTTACCTTTTTCCTCTTTGGTAATAATATTTTTACTTGTTCCTAAAGTGGTTCGAGTACCCGAAGGTCTGCCACTGTCATAGATTACTTAGTTACTTGAAGATAACGTAATTCCTTAAGAAAAAGATTTATTTATTGTAGGGTTAGTAATGTTTGAACGTGAACCATAAAACAATATAGGTAAGGAAAGTACGCGTATGATGTTTTAAGTATGAGTAATATTTATATAGCTATAGGTTACCTGAACGAATGGATGAATGATGGCAGCCCAGGTCAGCAGGTGTATTATCATTACGTGAATACAGTTAATGGTGTTGCTGATATAATTGATCCGAGCAAGGAGTATCCCTTGTCGCAACTCGTGTAAACAAAACTCATGAAAAAGCATAAAACCTGACGTTTATGGGTACGTGTCGTCGAGCACTAATTCTAAGGTAATTGTACTGCACCGGGCAAATACGAGCATTGGAAACGAAACCTTCTTGACTCCTTTGCGTTTTATTGGCTCGTAAATAGCGGTAGCTCCTCTAAGCGGAAGTAGCCAGATACAGCTTCCAATTATGGAGCGTTTTCGTAGCGGCGGGTATTAAGAGTGAAATGCCAAGATGGTCGGAGTCGCTGTTAACGCAATTATTTCGTTAAAATTACTCCGCGACCATTAACCTCCTTGAATCCTTGTATAACTTAAGCGACGGAATGAAGTTCAACGTTTTACATGTGAATCGACCTTAATTCGGTATGCGGTAATGCCGATTTCATTAGTTGTGGCTGGTAGCTATATTTTTATAGAATATACAGTATATTGTTGTACAGTCAGCAATATCTCACGTACATACTGCGTTTGTACAGTGACGATCAAAATTAATTTATCGAGCATCTGCCGTATGTACACGGTAGCAATAAATTAACGAACCATAAAGCGAATGGCGGAATTAATGTCTTTAGAATCCTGTAGACCATATCCTGTTGAAATTTCGTAATTGAGTAATGGGTTAATTTTTGCAAAATTTTTTTAAATATTTATCCAACATCCCAATAATCGAAATCTTCATCCTCGTGGAACGCGAATCGACGGCCGTGTGATTCATGCGAGCGATCGTGTGTCCGTGAAACAGCGGCGTTTTTACTTTTCATTACTGCCGAGGCATCCGTTATCTCTGAGCAAGGATCACGAGGCCAGTATTCCCTCTTTTTTACTAGTACCACTGTCGCTAATTTGTGGAGAGTGGGGGAGAAAGAGAGAGAGAGAGAGAGGGGGGTGGTGGAATATAAAGGTGTGATATATAGAGATAAAAAATTCATACAGCTGGACCACAGGACTCTTTTTACGACACTCTTAAACTGTAAATACATAAATTCTTACAATATCCATTAAATCAAACTATGACGAATGGAACACATACATATCGAAAAAATCCATACCACTCAAAGCACGTAGTTTCACGCGCCGAAGAAAAAACCTTTATAAAAGTGCCTTAAGGAATTTGAGTTTGAAATAATCACAAAGTGCAAAGGTCAATCCGCTGTCGATTCTCTCGAATCGACGTCAAACAATCTCACCGACAGGTCTCTCTGGCCTCAGCGTATATTCCGGATCCATTAACGATCTTAGAGAGAGACGTAGTCATACGTGGATATACATATCTCTGTACGGTACCAATGGCAGATGCACATCCTGTTAAAAGGCCAGCATACGATTGCGTTAGTCCCAGCGATAAAAACGTTAAGAGTGAAGCATAATGATCGGCATTACGGGTTGGCAAAGGGGATTCAATGATGCCAACCGACGGTCGATTCAATCTCGTGGAAGATTGTTATTAAGGTTGGCGCCTCTGGCCGCGGGCGACATTGTAAATAAAAAAGCAAAGGACGACGAGTGCGGGCGTAGTAGGCATTTGCTAGTATTCCTAGTAGCATTGATAGTACTATATAGGTATATACTAATGTGACGCATATGTCCTCTTATGCTGTAAGTACTCATACCCTGTGGGTCCA
>JARQST010000338.1:2245494-2336003 GCA_030142225.1 Pachycephus smyrnensis | reverse complement strand
GATAGTACTATATAGGTATATACTAATGTGACGCATATGTCCTCTTATGCTGTAAGTACTCATACCCTGTGGGTCCACTCGCATTCTCACGTCTCTATCCACTTCTGTATACCCGACTAACGCCATCTCTTTCTATCTCTCCCAAAGGGAGAGCCATGTGGCGCATCCATTCAGACACGAAGCATTCTAACCTAACGTAATGCCGTGGACGTCTGTCTTGTACCAACAGATGCTACGAGCATGCATAAACATAAACGCGCCTACCTACGATCCTTGGCTACCGACCTACGTGCGATCAGCATGCGTACTAGAGTACCGTAAATATTAGTAATTGTGCCAATGGTGTTTGAATATCTACGTACACGGAGTATACGTGGCCACTGACGTGTCGGTGCAGTTGGATTACGTTTAGGCCGACCGCAAGAAGGATGTTTGGAGATTAGGTTTGAATTTTATTACTGGCGTACATAACTGGACAAGATCGGGAGTGTGCCTGGTACGTTAAAGGATGGTATAACTAGTGAATCGAAAACGGTAAGCAGTACGGCGTCGCGTCGGGTCGTGCCGGATCTAATCTCTCATCTCGCATCATAACAAAGAAATTAATGTTCGCGTCTCGTGGACTTATCTACGATCCTGAGGCAGATACAAATTGCCAAGCCGCGTTCTAAAAGTGCGAGGTGGAACGCGTAATATTACAGGCTCGCGCCGCGATTATCCTCAGGACCGATCTCCCTGTCTTTCGAGGCTTCCTGTCTTCTTTTTCTCTCTTTCTGTCGTGCTTTCTCTTTCTCTCTCTCTCTCTCTCTTTCTTTCTTTCTTATCTACCGGGAGCGTCCTTTGGACAAGTGGAGTTCTGCGGTTACCTGGATGCTGATGCTGATTTCACTCAAGACTTATTCTCGTTTACCATTGTTGAGACATTCCACGGCCATCGATCTTGTCTCTTTAGTGGTCTGGACCAGACTGTACTAAACTTTCATGACATATCACGAAGATCATGAAAAAATCAAGAATTTTAGTAGTAACGACAGTACCCTTGTAGAGGACAAAAAAAGCTTGAGAAATATTTTTTAAATGGCTGGTGACAATTGAAACAAAATTGTATTAGATAATGCAGTATTAATGAGTTAGGAAATTATTCGAATCGTTGTATGCGGATATAATGTGGTATGGCAATGATTATGCAATACGATAACGAATAGGAGGAAGCTGCGGCAGATGCATATATTGCATACAGAAGAGACTATGTGAACGTATCCAGTATGTACACGTGTAATTTATTTAGCGAGTGTCGATACGTTTATTTCGTTAATACCCAAACACCAAGGGGGGGTAATTAAAATGGTGCGAAGATTAATAACTATTAGTTAAAATAGCAGTAAAGAAGTGGATTTGTGTACCGGAGGTGAATGAAAAGTAATTGATATAAATTGCAGAGTAATTGGTTACTTTGCAGTACCGCTCATAGCGTTAACAAAACCAAGCGACTGAATATAGATTAATTAAGCGAAGTTTCTATTCCTGTGAAAAAAAAAGTACTCTTACCTATAAAAATTCCCATAGAAATTTCAGGATCTGTCAATTAATCACAAAAGAGTCAGAGCGATCGATGGACCACTATTTGCGATACCTATTTCCTGATTGGCCTCTCATTGGCTACGCTGACAGTTACATTTCGCGAATCTGCATCAGGAGTCCTCTGTATAATACATGCACTCCGGTGCAGCAGTCAAATCGTTCAGAGAACCCGTTTCGATCTATGAATTATTAGATTCAGTGCCGCGACCCAATTAAAGCTACGAGTAAAGTAAAAAGGAAAAAAAAGACAAGAAATGCGCAAGTGACGATTCTTCAAAATTGCAAAAAAATTTCTTTTTGAATATCCATATGCAATTCTTACGCACCTGTGCATTTAGGCAATATTTTTACACGTAAATCCAAAAGCGTCTGACGTTGCTGTAGATATTCTAGTCCCAAGTCGGCGCGATGTCTGGCATATTTCTCACGGCGAAAACTTGCAAGTTGCATCGCTCGTAAACGCCTTGGCGAAACAGTGCGAATTTCGCGAATGGCTCTACGTAATGATTAAACGTTGTACTGAATAACGCATATGCCTGTTACATAATGTACACACAGGAGAGAAAGGGGCTACTGACTGTGTTTGCAAAACGAAACAAATGCAACAGAAGTAGCTATAATGCAGCTACATATCCAACTTATATATCCACCACAATAAGGAAGCGCTGAAGTAACTCGACCTTCAAAGATTGCACTGCCGACTGATGCACGTTAATTATCATTCATAGTCCACACGTCAATCCACCTAGATTCATGGATGCACGTATATGCATACCTGCATCTGAAAGATGAATAGTAACAATTAAGATGCAATTCTCATCCTCTTCCTGAATTACATAATACCCCCAGACACAGTTCCCTCAAAAAAAAATCAAGTCAGTGACGTAAAGGGCCCCGTAAAAAAATCCGGGTCACAAAGAAAGTAAAAACAAAGTGAAAATATTTTCAAGTGAAAATATTTTCATTCGAAAGGGACTTTTCGCAATGCAATTCGCAGTAGTCAACGAGCTGCAGACACCTCAACGTACAAACCCGTAATGATCGCTCTTATCTTCTTATTCCCAGAACGAAGGGTCTTTTGCCATGGAGAATGGTCGAAGGTAGTAAGGAAGGTACCTTGGTACCTATGTACCTACAATGCTACCAGGACGGTGCTCCGCTACGTTTATGCATCTATCCCGTAGCTACCCACTTGCTCCTCGTAACGAACCGTTAAACGCTTTACAGCCTCGTACCTTGTAAAAAGGAAATTCGAGATGGCAAAACGACCGAGGATCCAGAGCAGCCACGGGAAGGTGTTATATGAAAGAATTATTTTTCAGATACACTCGTGACTACGTAACCAATGTCTTACTATACATATATGATAAAGAGAGAAGATAACTGTCTGGTGTATACCATCATAGAAATGCTACTTAATGCCTGATAGTGTAATCAAAAGTATTTTTAATCCGACTGCATAAACATACAAGATTAAGAATAGCGACCCTTTATTATAATATTATTATATACTATATATTACGTATTATATTGCTTACCGTTTATATAGTACTGTGCCGTATGTATGACTTTATAGGTTAGAACTGTATAATAATTTGATATTCAAGATATTATAATTCAGTAATAATAATTTATAGGCAATCCAATCACAAAATAGGAAAAAATTATTCACGATCTTTTTACATTAACGTAAAATTCAAATTCGAACGTCTTTCTTCATATTCACAAAATGGCTGACGATATCCCGAGATTGATTACACTCCGTAAAGAACAGAGTAACTCGTTTGATTCTCGTATTACGCAATTGGCAAGATTTCTACAATCTTCGACGTGGATGAGCACATTGCTCTTCACGCACATCCTCGCTAGAGACTATCGCGTGTCTATCGTGGGATTTCTCTCAGGGATGAATATCGCTACTTGATCATTCTTTTTTTTACATACGACTTACCCATAATCCGTATATACCTACGTAGTCAAAATAATGTCTGATACAATAAAGAAAATCTTTAAAAAAAAACTATTTTCAGACACGTCAGCAACCTCTGTCCAGGAACTAAGAATCATAATAGAGGTGTTCCGTCTAGTGATCGCTTGGCATTTGCAGAGGTTTACCCGGCATAATACATAATAGATATAATAGGTACCTACTGTACCTGACATAATGCAATACCTGAACTGAAAGAAAGTCAACTAGTATATTCAGAACGCGTAATGGAATTAACAGAATATACAGTTGGCAGTTAATACGAGGATACCTGATCTAGCATAATCATAACAATCTTTTGAAATATCTCATTCCAAGAGACACACATAAAGGTACGTACCTGATAAGGTATCTCAGAGAATCTAAGAAGCAACGTATATAGAGTTAGCCTATACACAGTGCTAACGCGGAATTACGGGCTTCCTGTTCTCTCATCTAGGTATGTATATACGATACGTATCTCTTCGTGGCGTCGCGGCGTCTTCTGCTCGCAGGCAATTTCCAGGAAAGTTAATTGCTCACGCACCGGTACAGGGAAAGGCGAATAAAAAAGTGCGACCAGCTAATTCGAAAGCTATCGAACCTGGATCAAAGTCGCTGGAACGTGACACCTTCTCCTAGAGGTTGGCTTGCCTGTGTTAATCTCGTCTCGAAGTCAATTAGTCAGGTTGGATTAGTTTTGAAATTTAGCCTGTGTATGGAGACAGACAAACTTATATAGAATTTGACTGTGTATATATATGTATATATATAATCAGGTACTGATATAGGTACTGTGATATATAGATATACACATATGCAGCATGATCTGGAACGAGCTGAGAATTTCCAATGACACGAAAATCCTATTTAACCTGGTACCTGAATAAGGATCGTGATTCAGATTGTGATTGGAGATCAGGAATGATATTGAGAAAGATTAATAGAGTCCCGAGGGATTGATCGACGCGGAAATAGACTTTTCATCTAGAAGGGAACTAAGGGACAACTTTTTCCAGCTGAATGAAAAACCAGTTTTTGAAATTGCAAACGACCGCACGCGTCCCTACTTACTACCGTGATTGGTAACCAATCGGTAAATCGAGAAAATGGCGGATTGTATCGATACTGTAGATTCGTATGCACACGTCGTCGCGACTCGATTAATTCGCAGGATTGATTCACGTGCAGAGTGATATTTGATGAAAGAGTGGGGGGGGGGGGGGAGATAAAAGTATCACCGAAAAAAGGGGGAGAGGGTATATATATAGAAAAAAAAAGTATTATTTCGAGACTGGATCACAGAGGTAGAGTCCTGCATGGGCGAGGGGGGTCGCAGGGCTGTTATCAGGCCACAGTCCAATCAATTACAATGTTGTGCATGCAGCCTACCTGCCGCTGTACCATCCTGCACATCAGCGCAACTCCATCGGAAATCAATGAAATCCGCCAAAAACTACTCCGTTATTGATACGCCGTGGTTTAAATAGCATCGAACCAATGCTGAAACGCTCGTACGTATAGGTTAACCGATACTTATCACACTATAGCTATAGATAAACATACGACAGGCAAAAGAACACACTTTACGAAGGATCAAAGAGTACGTTTAAAGACGTTGCATTTCTTATTTCAAAAATTCTTCTCCGACAATAATTTCAAAGTTTCTAAATGGTCTGAAGGAATTTTTCTAAAAAAAAATCTGAGGCATGAGTATCTCAAATGATTATTTTTTTGCAAGAATTTTTTTATTACAATTTTTTGTTAGAATTCTTGTCAGCCATCCAAGTATCGATAGTATCAATCTTTCTTGAACAGTTCTCAGTAATTCTCATAAGGCTCATACGAGAAAAAAAGACATTAATCCCGAAGTGAGAAAAATAATCAAAAATAACTCAGGTAGTATCGATCCTTCGCCAAAAAGAAGGAAAAGTTTGTTGGCAGCCGTGAGTCGATCCTAGCGTGTGTATGCAGTGCACGCTACCGCCGCAGTGTAGCGGCAGGCATTAGGCACACACCAATATCCCCCCTCCCTCCCTCCCTCCCATCCCCCAGTAACTTTTATTTCGTTTATCAGACGGAACATGCGATTTCTCAACAGCCCCGCACAACCCCAGGGGTAGTTTACAGTCCGGCGCGACCATCACCGGAAGTTCGTATAAGAAGGAATCCCGAGAGAATCGTCCGGAAGTCGTTCGTGAATATCCGTCCTTATTAAAAATGCATATAGGATTAGTTTGAAAATACTTTCTGGGATCCCATAAGCGTAGTAACCTTGATTACAGGAAATATATTGAATATATTGAAAATATATGATACGAGAGATATGACGTCAGACTCATAGAAACTAGACTTTAGGTTAGGTAAGTACTTAATGTATGTATATAGCTGTATCCTATATAGATAGGTATACATGACCGTGGCAATCTTACGGCGGATTTCAATGTACAACTTCGACAATTGGAAACTGTCTGTACAGATACGTCGGATCTCTTCTAAACCGCTGTTAGGTTAGGTTAGGTTAGTAGCTCCTATGCCAGAAGCAATTCCAATCAGTGTCGCTACAGCTCGATTCAGAAGTTACCGTCAATTTTCAACATTCAAGTATCTTCTTCGAGTATTCTTGTTCTTCTTTTTTTCGTCCTAGCTTCAAGAAAAGTCCTTTTACACGGTCGCTAATGAAGGTTTCTACGTCCCGAAGGAGTCTGTCTTAAAGACGAAGAGGATTGAGAGGAAAAACGAGGGAATTTTAAAATATGGAAATTTCTCTTTTCCACTGTACCATTCTACCTTCGATTTTTTCTATTTGAAAAAAAAAACACTTTTATATGCAACAATAGAAAATACGAGTCCGCAGTATCTATAGTCCGTCCACAAATGAAATATCTTCTGCAGATGCCATCTTCCTATGGTTTTCAAGGTATAAGAGTCCCCTAGATACGAGCTTTTACTCGTGGAATGACTATATGCCAATAGCACGCAGAAATCTGCGACTAGCATAAAGAAAGTATACCTACCTAACCTAACCCAACCTACCTGCATATACGTAAGTACATACATGATAGTTTACATGTTTATCCAAGTTTCTTGCTCTCTCCCTCTCTCTCTTTCTCTCCTTCACTCTTTACATATCTTTTTTCCCCACACTTTTTCCCAGTTGGTAAAGGTCGGTGCCTATTTACCGGATTAACGCGTCGACGCAACGCAACACTACGCAGAGATCGCTATGCTCGATTACCGATTGCTACGTTGCGCAATTTCTCCTGCCGTAACATTTTCTCTCACGCCACTATAATGGCGTCTTAAGTCCCTTACGGTTGACTCCGAAGATGCTCGATATTTCTATATTCTCCATAACAGTAACCGTCGTTGCACTCTGAATTAGGTAAGCGGATCTACGATACGTAACTAGCATTTTGATAATCGCTATAAGCAAACACGTTACGAAGGTAAATAGAGAATAAAAAATCGCTTTAGCCATCGAGTACAATTTTTTTTTTATACTCCTATAATACCACCGAAGGTCCAACCACGTAACGCGATTATCGAATTTCGCATTCGCACGACACGAATCGCACACGAGGGTTGCTTGGGGCGAAGGGATTAAAATAAAATGGCGTAGCGTTTGTGGTCACGTGAGACAGTATTTTGATGTAAGAGCAAAGGAAGGGAAAAAAAAATAATACATTTTCAATAAATAAGGTCGTAGGTAACAAAATGGCGACTTTAAAAATCAAATCAATTTTTATTAAGTATACAGTGTTAATCGCTGTACTGTGTATGTGTATATACATATTATATGAGTATATAAGATCAGTATGTACTTTGCGTAACCACGAAATTCTACGGGAATATACTAGAGGTTCTTTTTTTTTACTAAAGTAAATGGATCGACGGACACTTTACGGCTCTGGCTTTAACGAAGAATCGTTAAGTAGTTTCCTAGCGGGCATTAAAATTAAAGCTCGGGTTCCCACCATTTTGCGAAACTAGTGGTCAGGGTACAATAACTTGCTTACCTGGCCCGTAATAGATAATGGTAACATTACAAATTAATGGACTGTAAAGTGGTACGTTGGCGTGCACTTTATTTTGAAGTATTAGGCACACGTGAGACTGAGAAGAAAGAAAAAGAAATTGAAGAGCAAGGATATGCCAACCTTCTCTTGAATAAGATACAATGACATTCTTGTATTTACATCGTCTGAGAAATGCCGTTTGTGGAAAATTCTATTGCTTGTTTTTTTGGTCGACCCTCTTTACATTTTACATGCGTACCTGAAAGTATGCCTTTTCCAAAGAAGGGTCAACTGAATTCAAGCAGTGATATTTTATTATACGGTTTTTCGTCACGGTCTATTTTATCCATGACTTTACGTGGGAAGAACCCTGTCGGAGGTAAAATGTAGATAAAAAAAATTCTAAGTAACGCTAAGCTTTGAAGTTTAAAGCAATAGGAGATTTTAGGAAAAATTCATCCCGCTATGATACTACACGTGAAGAAAATATTTTTAGTCCGTATTGTACAATATTACCAATAAAAGATTTCCAGCAATACTGTTCGCGAAAGAATGCTACGTAATACATTTTTTCAGTCAGCACCGTGTATCCGTACAGATATCCGTCATGGCCGTTCAATGTTCAGTGCACTGCTAATGAAACCAGCGCTGTAAAATCCGATTGCACGAAAACAGAGATACTTTTGAAAAATATCCAAGGCTAATTTGCTAATGGTGAATTCTTGAAGGGATATGTCAGCAGAGCGTGGCGTGAGGTTGGAATGCAGGGGTGGATGGGCGGATCGATATTAAAATGGTGACCGAATTCCGTGGATCCGCGACCTACCCCAACGTTCACCCTCTACCATCAGCGACTCTCCATCCCTTCTTTCCCGCCCCTCAAGCTCAACCGCATTCTCTCACCCCCTCGCGACAACCTCGCAGTTTCCACCCTTTTCATCGGTCGATCAAACAATTCTTTTTTCTGTGCCAACCACGCGGGCGTATCATTACTATCGGAATGATATTGGGTGTCCGATTCGATTTCTGTTTACAGATTTGTTTACCGTGATAGATTTCTCTACGTCGATATTCGAAAGGTTTGTAATTTTGGACAGACAAAAAAATTGTTTTAAAAAACAAAAATACCACAAGAACGTAACCGCGGGCTAAGGATCTAGGGGAATTTCTCACGGCATTAGTGGTAACCGATTTGAACTTTGAACGAATGAAAGAGCTTGGTGATTGGTTCGCCAGCATCACGCTTGCAATTTCGCACTGGTTATCGTCTATCGTCTATTAACGGAGGTACCAACTTAATTTAAAGGTACACGCAATCCACCTATACCCTCCCGGTACTCCTTGCATCGACCAATGGCGAATCTTCCAATCGATACCAGCCGATAGTAAATCTCCGAGGTTCGAGAATCGCGCTGTACCAACGTAACCGTATAAAACGAGCACTTTGGACCGGTAGTTCGATAGCACGTTACACTTTCCGGGTTATAGAAAGGTCTCTAGGCGCTTCAGGAATGCGTTAAAGACGACGTTTAACCTTTTCGCGTAAGCAGGTCGCAATAACCTCGCGTTTCCCACGCATCTGGCTGACAAAATGACCCAACTTGTTAAACTGACAAAAATGTCATTTTTAAATACAAAAAAAAGTACTAAACTACTAAAAAAATAGTATCAAAGAATCACAACCAATACTCTTCCACTATTTATTATTACAGGCATTAAGAAGTATGGGGGAGGGAGAAAAAAGGTCGGAGTAAATAAAAAAAAAAGTTGTAAATATACGTAAAGGGTATAATAAGGTACTATAGTAACCATACGTGGGCAGAGACGTATGTACGTTATGGTGAAACGGTCTTATATGTTAATACGTTATATGGAGAACCGAAAGGTATTGAAATAAGAGTAACCGAGTATGAGGACGAGGTAAGTCACGCCGCTGAGGATACCAAAGATACAGACCACGGTGCCGCCGCTTGTTCTTCGGCATGTCGAACGACTTGTAACACCGCTCTGTTACTCATGTGCTCGTATGAAATTAATCAAAGAGCAAAGTAGGCTAGGTGGATGTGTTATACGCGGTACCGTAGTACGTGGATGTAGATATGCGAAGACAGGGTACGTGGAATACAGAGATCTGGAATGGGCCACTCTCACCCCTCAGGTACCTGATGCCTGCGCTCTACTATATATAAATATATATGTATATATGGTGCAGCTATACTGGGCCGTATTACGGCTGTGGGACTGTTGGGCCGTATCAAGCAGGCCGAGTGGCCGCAAAACACTCGACTAGCTCGCTCGATCGTACGACAGTGCTTGGCATATGGTTGCTCCTATATCATGCGTTAAATGCGTCTCTATGCTTCTCTGTAATTCTCTGTGTTGTCTTTCTTTCTTTCTCTGGTACTGTGTCTCTCTCTTTCTTTCTTTCTCTCTCTCTCTCTCTCTCTCTCTCTCTCTCTCTCTCTCTCTCTCTCTCTCTCTCTCTCTCTCTCTTGGATATGGTATATGGCTCGAGGGAGTTTCTTGGTCTGGATGTGCGTATCTGATACTCTTTGTTGTGTTTGTCCTTATTGGCCTTTTTTGTCTTACTTTCTTTCTCTTGATTGTGGACAGGTACTTTAGAGGGTGGGGAGGGACGTTTCTGCGAATCGTAAAAACGTCACTGTCGTCTTTGTCGTGACATTTTGTAGGCGCTCCGTATGCTTGGGATAGACGACGGGAAGTTAATGGCGCGTGTTATACAGTTTCCGGTTGTAAGAATCGCGCGAGATCACTTTAGTAGGATTGACGAAAAAGTATATTGATTGGGGAGTGTAACTTCTTTTCGTTCTTGTACCTTTTTTGTTTTGTTTATTTTGATTGGTACGTCGATATTATGCAGTTTGAATTTATTTATAAGCCTTGTTGCTGTGGCGCTGCAAGTTTTTCCCTTACGTCAAAGGGTTATTAGTTATTAAATAGTTGATGGTCAGAGAGTTGTATTTATAAAAAGGTAAATGGTCGGTTTTTTGTTGTTGTTGTTATTGCAGGAGGGTTGAACGCTATTGCTACGATAGAAGGTAGTCGCTCCACGTCGAAAAGCGTAATCGATAATAATATACGCTTTGTGAAAATAAACCGACCCTTCTAGACTCTCTTTTTTTGCACTCTCTCTTTCTCTCTCTCTCTCTCTCTCGCTCTCGCTCTTTTCTCCCTCCCTCCTGGGAATAGCTACAG
Organism: Pachycephus smyrnensis; assembly: GCA_030142225.1. Classification (NCBI taxonomy): domain Eukaryota; kingdom Metazoa; phylum Arthropoda; class Insecta; order Hymenoptera; family Cephidae; genus Pachycephus; species Pachycephus smyrnensis. The sequence goes on along the minus strand of JARQST010000338.1, from coordinate 2,325,221 downwards.
GGTGTATGGCGTTGTTGAACTCAGCGCCATGGATAACCGTATTACGGCCGGCTTGAAAATGCTGCAGGTTTCGGTCGTGAAACGCCTATAAACAGGCGGGGGGTAAAATTCCGAAGGCCGAAAAGGCCGTAAAAGAAGGGAGCCCATTTTCTTTCGATAAATTCCGCGAGACGCACTGACGTCCCTGGCCGTGTCTTACTTTTCAGATTATTGCAAATAGAAGTGCATTGAACTTCCGTAAGGGATGCGAAAAAACATACAACAGCCGTATATCCGGTACCAGTATGTTTTTTGATTTATCGAACTCTTCGCGGACTTTCCGCGAACCACGGTACCGATTCTCACCCGTTTCCAGTATAAAGGGCACTACGCAATTGAAAAAAATAAAAATCTTACTCAACCGTCGATGCCTTCCATAAGCCTTTACGCTCTTTGCGCTTCCCTACCACAAAGCGCCTCTTCTCCTGCAGACATGGCTGGTGGCGGAGTTTTTGAAGCGGCAATTAGCCTTGCGAAGGCCGCCTTTACGAGCCATCAACTTGATAGTTTATCCGTCGATGGCTTACCGATTTTTCCGACTTTTTCATGAACCTAATAAATTGGTCTACCCATCGTCGAGTACTGAACCCTGGGTGTTCTCCGGATTGTTCTTTAGCATTTCAGCCTGGGGTGTATTATATTAGGGTAGTTACGTAAAGACGTGTGTATATATATATATACACATACGTATATATTACTTACCCTGAACGCTCACCTACAATCTTCCATTAGCATCGCCGAAAATACAAGGGTGAATCTTCCACGATCGTCATGTAATTCTGAGCGTCGCCAAGAGGAAACTCATCCAGAGTACAGCCAGAAGCACACGCCAAGGCGTCCCGGGATTAGATCCTAGACCGTTATAAATTTTTCCGCATTTAACATAATTTTCCGACGCTCGAAAATTTATACAGAGTGCAGTGGCTACGGGCCCGGAGCTTAGGTATAACGACGCTCCGCACGGCGTCTCCTCGTGTGGGTGTTTATCTTATGCTGCTGCCACGCTGATTTATGAAGTCGATAACTCGGTGCGTTTTACTAAATTAACCTAGCAGCCGAGAGCACCGTAAGAGTTTCCACGCAGTATCGAAACGTCGTTCGCGCACGCGAGAAACGCGGCTTTAATATTTTAAGATGTAGCCACGGTGCAACCTAACCTCTATTTCAGATGCGCCGTGCACTGTCTCTTACGTAGATACCTATATTCCACCCGAAATCCACTGGCGTATTGTAATATTGAATGGACGTTGCTTTAGACTCTTAAGAGTTACTACCTGGCTTTGTTTATTAGCAAGTGATCCCAGCCGCCGCTTTATGCATAGCACGCGAGAACGCAGCGCACCGATCTTGCAACAAATCTATTTCCACGCTCGGCAAAAACAGAAGACACGCCGGGGGCCGGGTAATGAACTAATCTAGCGGACTCGCTGCGGGGAATGATGGCTGAAGAAGGGTGAGGACGAGGGACGTAAGGACGAAGGACGAAGGACTTTTGCCGCGGCTTAATAACATGAGTTTTTCCCGGGTGGCTCAAGTAAACGCTGCTAAGGAAGGGAGTGCACTCTCAATGCACCTTCGGTGCACTTTCAGTGAGGACGTTGCAACAGACACCGTGACGCTTCTAGATTCATCCGCAAGGCATTTATCTAATCTGAAAATTTATTATCTCGATGATTCTTAATCCAATTCATTGTCGGTACACTGCCGTTTATATACTCTAACGAAAAGTCTAATGATTTGGTATTGGCGGCAAATTCAAATATTTTATTTACTTAGTACGGTCTTAAAGGCGAACTTTCATGGATTCTCCACTGACTGTACATACGGAATACGTAGAGCGAACTACAGGCGAATTCCTCTCTCCTCTGTGAGATAATGATAGTCGCGGGGGTGGGCTCACGTTAATGCGTGGCTGCTGCGTGACATGGCCCCGTCGTAGAAATTGCGTTGGAGGTTACGCACTGAGAAAAGTCCTGAATAGATAGACGTTGTACATGGTCTAAAGGGTAAAGGAGTAGAATAGAGTACCTACCTTCGAGGTTATCTGCTAACGGCATGATTCCATGGAGAATACACGCCTACACGCATTGCACGCACAAGCGTGACCATGGTGGATCCTTCGCTCCTCTATTGCAATAACTTTACGCAGTTGATTCCTTTTTTATATTCGCAAACTTTTTATAGCATTTTTATACCAGATTTTTTCTTATCAAACAACAATTACAAGTATACACTATACAGACTGTTAGAAGTTTTTATTATTATTTGACTTAACGCGTTAATTAATATACCAATATCTGATTCCTGTATAGTGCGTATAATTAGTATCGTCCGGATCTCTTCGAAGCGAATGAAGTAGAGGTGTAAAAATGTTTAGCAAGAGAAGCCATAACCTATAGAGTCTACTCGAAACACGTGATATGGGAAGCGAGTCAAATTGAGTCTCGAAGTGAGTAGGTACCTCTGCCAGTCGTGAGTCGTGATGCGTGCGGGAGCGTGCGTGCGTGAGTCAGTCCGCTGTCACGCACGCTGCCGGAGAGATCCTATCTGGCCGAAGTGGCCTCGCCATTATTATAAAGCGAGGACTAGAATGGCGTGAGTCCTTTGGCAAGCTAGGCGTTCAGGTATATCAGAGGTGCCTGGCTAAGTGTAAATACCTAACCAAGGTATTCAAAACCCGTTCGATTAACCCCCACAAGTGCCAGAGGGTTATTCAAAATACCTTGGAGAACGTAATTCTACGAACATTCCATCTACCCTTCGATTTCAAAGCACCCTCTATGATTTTACACGATAATTTACCCAGATTTACTTACCCCTTTATACGTCCTGGGATTAGGCTGGAAAATACAATATGCTTATACTGTATCTGCTAAGGAATTTAATATCAAGGGTTTTCGAAAAAAAAAAATTGCGACATACTTAAAATCAAGATTTTAGGCATTTCCTGGAATTTAAGATAAGCAGACACGATTTTTATGTGAAATGTCATTATTTATGTAAAACCTTATTTTTTCTGTTACGCACAATAGTGACGATCTCAAAGTACGAAGTTCGTGACTGTCATGTGTGTCCATGTGTGATTAACGGCATGGGAAAGTCAGTAGTGCGAAAGGCGAGCATTAATGCTATATTCTCAAGACAGTGAACTAAACTGCATGGCAGACAAATGTGATAAGAAATTTTAAAAAATATTAATTTTTACTATATAATAATAATAAAAAAGGACATCTTTCTGTATGACGTGAAAGAGTGAGATTAATTATCGACGTTGCCCGATCCGAAGCGATTCTCGAATGGCTTCGCGAAATAGCAGTGCACGTCACTTCCGGTCATGATAAAATCGCAAATCCGTCCGAGGATCTGGCAATTAGTAATCACGCATATAGTATATTCCGTAACGCTCATTGCGTAACGACGCCTGGTATTACGATACGCATCGCGTCAAGCCCGTTGAAAGATGGCTGCAGATTGATAGACCATTTATTATACCCATCCCGCTAGGGGTACTCGTCGTCGTCGTAAAATTAGCATTTTCAATAAAGATTCGTTACACGCTTCCTTCCTTCTTAAATGTCAACTACTTTTGTTCTTGTTTTTTGTTTACCTTAAGATATCATTTACAAGACAATAATAAGGCTTGATAATACATACGTTTCCGCATATAGGTTTGACGATTGTAAGTAAAGTTTGGAAGGCTAGTTATGCAGTGTAAAGGCAATAACGATGGCGGTTCGGATAAATTCCGGAATTGGCGTAATGCACGGCATTCGCCGATAAAGAAAAATCGATCGTACCGCATACGCGTGTACGTGTACAGTTTGCGCTCGAGAGCCAAGCGCAAAGATAAGCGTAATAATTGCATATAATAATTCGCAATTGCAGCTAAATGTAATTTCAATGATTTAAGGAAAAAAAATTTTTTTCGCGGATAAAACTTTCGTAAGTCATATGTAAAACGTTACGGAGATTATTCTCGTGGGGAATCAAAAGGATCTATGGATCGTGAATTAAATTTTTTTGTACAATATTATCATACCCTGTAACGAATGCCTTTAGTTTCGCAAACGTTGCGGAATGAATCTGCGGATTGCCGATATAGTCCTGGCTTAAAACGAAGCCGGGCTGCGTTGAATAGCTAATGTTGCGTGCGCGATGCGGCGGCAGCGCAGAACAGTATGCGTGAGTGCGTCCCACTACTGAATATAGGACGTTCAAAAGGTGAGGGTTAGACGACGACTAAACGTACTGAATGAGAGTAAGAATAAATGTAAAACAAACTGATAACAGCATTAAGTATTAGAAATGACAAAGCAGTGGGTGATGTAAGATGAAAAAGTATTGACTCAGTAAAGATAATTAATGGAGATACCGTTAGAGCGAGAGGCAAAATAGAAGTGATGGTATTCATTAGAAAACCTTATTCTCATTGGGTTTTCTAAGCAATTTACCGGAAGTGACGAGGCACTGAGCGAACTTCACTAAAAGTAACGCGTAATCAGTCAGCTCTAGCGAAGCTCGCTCGCTCGTGTCGGTTCTCTAACGGTACGACAATAACACGGCGCCATGTTTGATTATTCAAACAGTGCAAGAAGAATTGTTTGATTGTTAAGGATTATGGTGATGATGATAATCAATATTGTGAGAGTGATATTTTGACAGGTTAGAACGTTTTGAATGAGCAGTGCGTACCTGACATATGGTTGATACGAAATGGCCTTCCCGTAGAGAAAGAACTGTAGTATAGTGGCGTTCATTTTATCCTATCCCTCGCAGGTTAATACCTAACCTAACGGTCGCGTCCTTCGGCCACGCAGGACCTGAACGCTCATTCGCCCTCGCAGATTCTGTATTTCACTAAACACGCGATATCCAGTGCGGTCTACTGTCGAGAATCCTTTCGAGACTCGTAAATCGGATCCTATTCATTTAGCCTATTCGGTTAACGGCAGTAAACCAGTAGCAGTTGGCAGCCATTGACATCCACGATACGATACCAGCATGCACTACGTGTTTCTTCTCTTTAACAGTTCAGCTGCAGTTTTATAGATGGCACGGTACACGTGGCGGACGATTTGGTTGGCTGTTAGCAGACGACCTGGGTAAAACCGATTGGAGAAGGAAACTAGTGGTGCAAGTCAACATCCTGGAGGATATCCAATTCTTATATCTACAGGATCTAGGAATAGTTGTGTCAGCGAAAAATTCGCACACAATTGCATTGCTGTTTCCGCACTGCTAGATGCTCCAGGAGTTCCTGCGGAAATTGCTAGAGGTTAGGACGACCTCGTGTTCCTGGGAGTAGCCGGACGAATCAGGTACTTTCTGGAAGTCTGGGAATTTTTCTCGAAAGATCTTTGTCATTATTTTTTGAATCTTCTTTTTCTCTTTCTTTTGTTTCCTTTCTCTTTTTTTTTCGCTTTTGTCGATCTTTCTGGTTTTATCTTTTATTCGCGGTGGTGGCTATTGTATGGGTCGACGATTTTGGCCTTTCGTCGGAAAAACCAACGGCGATCTGGAGCACGAACTCTTCCGTATGATCTGAGACGTGAATGACCTTTAGCACTTTTTCTTCTGGTGCAGTCATGCACAGCTTGGTCGATGGGAAAAATTGGGAAATCCCTGAAGAGCACTTAGCTACGGGTATTGCTATCTATGAGAACTGCAGTGTTTTCTCTCTTCACTGAATCTTGAGTAAATACGATGCTTTGATTAATTCGACATCCACGGAGACTTTGATTCCAGTATCTGAGACAAATTACACAGGAAACTGGAACGAGTCTGAGTTGAAAAGACTTTAATTCTATTGACTCCTAGTAAAGACCTGGATGACAATAGACAACATTCTTTTTATTAATTTTTCAAACAAATCAATTGACTAGAACAATATTTCTTACAATTTCTAAAAAATAAAACTATAGTAAATATAAACAACACCATAGCTCAACGAAGATTTTTAGAAATGTCCAAGATCGTTTCTACGTAATTGACAGCACAGATACATATTTTCCTGGCAATGAAAGCACGTCGTGAACTATCGACAACGTAGTTTCTGCTAAATTCCAGTGAAACAGAAAAAAAAGAGATGAAAAAAGAGAAAAGATGAATAAAATTACGGATAACGAGCTCGTGTAATCTTCTAACGAAACTTTCCGTAAATATGGACGATCGCTCGCGTTCACATCTCGCGCACCTTACGGATTCGCATGACTGGCTTCACGCTAAAATTGTCGGTACCGTGCAATTTTCTTTCTCATCCTTTCAATGGTTAATCTCCTAGACAGACACATAGCGCGGCAGTATTCACCGCGCGGGCACTCTCGTCATTTCATTCGTAATTGCATAACCGCTTCGCAAGAGAAATGGGCTTTCTTTTAAGTGCTGGGGAAAAATTCGGTGGAGACCCTGAGGGAGTAGTAAGAAACAGGGAGGACAAGGAACGAATGATCGTGGCCTAAGATAGAAGAAGAACGCCGAAGAGTAGAATGGTAAAGAAGGAGGAACGAAGAAAAGTGAATAGTACCAGAGTGGGGGAGTGCGGGGTTCTTTCAATCATGCGTGCGGCCCTGGGTACCGCATCGTAATTCTCATAATTATCATAGTCATTATCAACAGTCATATATATATTTTTTTTAACGCAATAGATCTCCCCTTGACAGACTTGAAACAAAGAAAAAAAATCCATTATCGCATTCCTAAAGATACATAACTCATAAAATCTATAGAAAATCGATTTTTATACGGATATGCCAATTTATTGGAAAGTTCATAAAAATGGTACCATACAAAATGGAGTGGAACGTAACGTGGCTTATGCGGCTTGGTCTACCTGGATGATCATAATTATTAGCCAGACAAAAAAGCCTGCGAGTCGCCGATCCTGCGTGCAGGTCAACATAATGTTATTTTTGCGTTCTAAAACCGGCAAAAACTGGACGGGCGTCTGGAGGAGACTTCGCTTGCCTACCTACCTACCTACCTACCTACCTAGATATCTATTCGTCTCACCTACGTCATCTACATCGACTGCCTGCTACGTAGAATCGCACGCACAAACCTCGACCTCACGCACATGCCGTGTGCCAATCAACGCATTAACCATATCCAGTATAAGCTAATAGCAAGGAGCAAGGACGCTTCATAGAGATGAAATGTCTAGGAATAAAAATACAATAATTTTCTTAGATTCTTACCGATAGAATAGCAGCGCTCAACTGTCTGCTGCGTGGTGGACTGTATTTAATGTTTATGATACTAGAAAAATTATCCTTTCAAATCTGTCCAGACCGAAAATATGATTTAGGCACCGTTCACATCGACCGATTTACCAGTTGCGGACAATATGCATGTCACTTTCTTATCAAACATCTTGTCGTTGATCGAATAAGATCGATTGACGTATAAAACGTGAAAATTTTCTTTTTCTTTTATTTCTCCAACACTACTTGCAAATGAAACCCCAGACTATTTCATCCGTAATCGTAATGGCTAAATCGTAATGGTTAGATAAGGTCTAAGATTCGACGGTATACGCGTAACAAACATATTCGTTAGATTTTGATTGTTTCGATGATTCGAACCGGTTCGCATTACTTCGCAACGGCCAGGAACACGTACCGATTCGTCTGAAGGCTACCGAATGGTGAGTGCGAAACAAATCGATTGTGAAAAACCTGTTCGAACCGGTTTGCTGTTCCGTAGAGTTAAGAAAATTGCCAGACAGATCGGCCACGCACAGTATACGGATAGCCACTAGTCAAGCAACACAGTAAGCTGACTAATTCAGCTGGGATAGAGTTAGCTGGAAAACTCTCTAGCCTTCGCGTTAAGCGCTATCCTGTGCAAGTGTGCCGTAACGAATCAAGATAAATACAGTCATTGCGATAAAGCGTACCCAAGGAACTCTTTTTAAATCCAATGATCCGTAATGCATCCGACTTTTAAACCGAGTAAACGCACATTTTCACGTCCACGTGAATTCAAACAATGAAATTAAAAAGAAAACAACAGGGAAACATAACCTAACTAATAGAAAGCGTCTGGGTAATGATTTCGAAAATTCTCTTAATTCGTGATAATTTTATCAAATTCATGTAATACCAATTGACACGTGTACATATAAAACCGTACTAGTACGTATGTATAGCAGAGGTTCAGTGGCGCGGAGCGAGAAAAGATTTTGCCACTCCCGCTATTGCCTTCGCTTTGTCAAGGTCTTCCTTTTGCTTGGTAAACACGAGAGACTGCAGGATCCGTGTGACTTTTCTTTTTCTCCGAGAACAATGCAAAATTTCGGAGTCTGTTTCCAGGGTTTCCAATTGAGATGGTATTACGAGTCAAGATAAATATTACTCCTTTGGTCTTTCCAGGATGAATTTCTATATTCTTTTTTCTTCGCTGACTATAACCTACAAACTGGCAGACACGCACCTTTCTGCATTGGCGTGGCTTTTCGATCTTGCCGTCCGAAGACTTTCTGAAGGATGATCGCTGGGAGGTTAGATGGTATAAAAGGCAGAAGGTGTTTCGTAGTAGCACGCAGATAGCAGACACAGCGTGACGATGAAGGTTCCCTCCTTACGTTACCTGCTCGCATCCATGTCCATCGGTTCCTTTTTACCCATTCCGCCATTCCCCCAACCGCCATCACGAACCATTCTCTATTCTCACCCGTTTCCAATACCTCCTTTCACTGCCAGTACTACCACCATTACTAACTTTTTATTATTAGTCTGATACTGTCATTGGGATTCCCCAATGATCTAGAATCTTGTCGTCATCTAAATTTTACGGTAAAAGAAACTAAAGGATTCAGGATAACGGTGTAGCGTGTACCAATAGTCCTCTTGTTGCTAGATCCGTCTTCATAGTTCCGGTTTCATCTAGGGATTAACTAGGGACTTTTTGTTAGGTGTATTTCTTATAGGTATTTTTCCAGGGAATTTTAGTTTTACGTTTTACGTTCTTAAGAAATGGTATACGTGACAAATTTTATAATTCTCCGACTTACGAGCTTATCCTACCTGAATTGATGAACTGTGCAGGTTGTATCGCGAGGAAGCGACAATCGCTCTCATGCGGACGGAGCAGGGTACTCTTGCGAAATAACGGAAGCAAGAAAAGAACGTCGGAACAAAGGGTTGAGTAGACTTTCTAGTGTTTACTACGCTGCGCATCATCTTGCGGTTTCTATTTGCCGGTTATTCGTTTTTCGCTGAAGAGCTACCCCTCTTACGTTACTATATACCCCGACCCCTTATCATCAACCCCTGCTATCCTGGATCCCTCCCGAGCGTTTGTTTACGTTTTCCTTTCAGCCGTTTGTACCCCCTTGGCGAACACTCGAATACCAACTTCCTTTAGCCTTTTCCCTAGCTAGTGGCAGCAGCCATAAATTGCTGACAAACGACCTGGCGTGCATTGCTGCAAATGGAGAGGACTTCTTCTTGGTTGGTACTTGTTACGCATAACAAATACAGTAATATCGTGCTAAGTATCCATAGAAATATTCCTTAATAAACGAATATTTAAGTTATGATAATTAACAGAGAAGAAAATAGTTTCTAGGTCATTGGCTGTCAATTTTTATCAAGAACGATACAAAATTTTAAATGCACACGATGTTATCAGAAAATAATGTTTTTTAACCATAAATATTTTTTAAGAGTAAATACATTATGCACTGCATAATCGTGCATGCATTTTGATATCATTCGATGACTACCTCGTTATTATAAGCCTCGAATATTTAACAGTGACATTTCCGAAAACAGAATGTACCGTCACGCGTCATACATGTTTTTCGTGTTTCTGCATTAAACGACAGAACCTATCCAAACACGATATAGCAATGCAGTTTAGTTACGTGTATTTTTGGCACGAGCATCTTCCGCAAGGAATCTCGAGTTTTGCAAAGGGGGTCGATAGCTTTCTTCCCAGGGGATGAATCGAAGATCAGCCACGAAGATGCAAGAGCGAAGAGGACAAAAGCAATCCAATCATCAAATTTGACCCGATGCACCGGAACCGGATGCGCGTCGTGCCACTGGCATAATTGTTAAGTGTATATAGCTGTAAAGGAGATGACGTGAATTTTGATGAAGAGAGTATTCTTAGGGGTGGGATATATATACTTGATATAAGATTGCGTGACGTAAGAATGCACGGCTACCCCAGTGCATAAAGAAAGAGAGAGAGAGAAAAGTAACAGACTATATACAAGGAGCGACGCGACGCGTCGCATCGCATCAAGTATGAAAGGGAGGGATTAAGGGGTGCGGAAGAGAATAGGGTGAAGAGAGGAACGAGAGGGGTTTGCTGTAGGGGTAGTGCTGTAAAAGAGAGGGCTGGTGGGTTGCCGTAGGAGGTTGGCTCCGTTTATCACCGGCAGGCATACATTTTGCAACGTCGTGATATAGAGGCCCCGCGTCCTTGCGTCGCGGCGCTCACTGTCGTTAAGGGACGACGCGGGTCTACGTACCGCTACTAGCGTTACTAGGAGTGTGCTAGTAGCTAGTAGTACTACAGTACCGATACTAGTACAGACGTCGCTTACCGTACACGTACAATCTTTACCATCCTTTAGCCACTACCCTATTACCAACACCGCTACTAATAATGCCAAGCTGTTATATCACTAGTTATATGGTATACTAGTATATGCTACTAGTCACCGATACTCATGCCGCTAGTATTTCTCAGCCTAGAGGAGACTGAATCCGTAGTGCAATCGGATATAAAGCAGTGACACTGTGCATGTGACGCTGCCAGAGAATTCTGGCTTAAAGTATCGTCATCCAAGCTTTAAGCTACGCTCCGTTAGATTTAGGCTATCTTAGTAGTATATGGTGGGATTCGAGGGTGGAGGGATGGTATAAGGGGATGTTTCTAGATCACGATGATCACCAGTCCTCAGACGCTCTACGCTTTGCGTAGCCACTGTGTTGGGCTGATAGATCGATTTCGTGTAATCTACCGTCTCGTACCGATGGCTGCGTGAAATAGTGGAGGAACTTGTATTACTTTGACTATAGCTACAGCTAGGACTAAAGGTACTTAGAATGCACGTTAAATCACTTTGAAAGATTTCCCTTGTGCTCGATTCTCTTCCGTCTTGTCGCATTGATGCGACTTTGACGTAAAACTTATTAGCATTCGGGTTTGTCGATGTGCTTTCTGGAGTTTACGGTGAAGTTCGTTGCGAAAATTGGGGAAAATATTGGACGGTGGTACTAGGTATCGATGGAGATATCGATCACTATTTTTTTTCATTTTGTTATTTTTTGTAAATTTTTTGTAGTTTTTTTTATGTAATGTTTTTTACTTGTATTCTTCTTGTTCTAGTTTTCACTTATCCGCGGAAGTGTTAGCATCTTTACGCCGTTATACATTTTCCAAATGGCTTCGTACGGTGGATGTATTTTTCACGTCGGCCATCTTGAAAGGACCGATCCGGGGACACGGGGTCTGGATCGTCGAGACTTTGGGAGACTGACAAGAATTATTAGTGGGTGAAGGTAGCCAGTAGCTGAGCCGAGGATCAATACTAGGCAGACGTCCGTGCAGTGTGGTGGAGTGCACTTCTCCTACACAGCTCTAGGCTAGGCTAGAGCTCTAGGAAAGGCTAGTCTAGGCTAGGTTAGACGTGGTAAGGTTAGATCGTGAGATGTCTACGTAGACTCTGGTCCCCATAAACTAACCTCAGCCTGACGGTATAGCCGCCATGGGGTTACGCTGCATGGAGTACAAAAAAATATCTACTAGACGCTCCATATTTTTTATCATACGTAACAGTCGTCCTTCCGCTCTTGACGTGGCAGATATTCAGCTAAATATTAAATATTTTAGTTTTTAACAAAAAAAATTATCCAAATTTCGAAACAGTATTAATAACAGATATCGTCGCATACCAACGTCTATAAAAATACCCCAAAATCTAGGAACAGTATAAATCAAAATATAAGTACTTAAATTTTGCATAATTCATCAAAAGGTTTCGATATTTTGTAGTATTAAGTATTCCATAAAAATTGATTAAAATTAAAAAAGAATCTGCAGAAAAATCGCCATGAAAAGGCAATCCGCCTCGAAAGATGGTACTCAATCAAGAATTAATTAGGTTCTGAGAAGCACTCCCTTAATTTCCGAAGTAGCGTGTGGTCGGAGGGAGGAGGTAGGGTGAAAGGGGTGATAGATGAAGAAAAAAAGATTTTTTCATCATTTACGCCACTGACCTACTCTGCGCTTACGCTCTAGAAGGACGGAGGTTGCAAGAGGGTGTAAGAGGGTTTGCCAGAGGGTGTCAAGCAGGGTTGGATGGGTGGGTGGGTTGCAAGTAGGATAGGTAAAGGGTGAAGGGTGAAGCCAGTGGAGTCTGTCTAGTCGACGGGTCTGGGCCTGCGTGACGACGCGTACACGCCGGTGCAACCAAAGAGGGCGAGGGTCGCGGTGGCGCCAGGAGGATGCAGAAGGATGTAGCCAGGGCGAGGGGGGGCGAGGAGACGATAGATGGTAACAGGGGGATGGGATACTATAGGATGCAGAAGGGGTGGAACGAAGCAGAGAGGGACCTAGAGGCTAGAGGGATAGAACGCTCGGGAGAGGTATAGGTAGAGGGAATGGAGGGTGAACACGGAAGGCTACGATTGATCCGCGGTCGCCCATCCAACCCACCCACCCACCCTGCACCCTACACGAATTCACTGTGCACTTTTGCCGTCTTCCTCGACATCCTGACCATTAGCCACCCACCCCTATTAGTTTGGTCATCTGTTATTAGCTTTTTTGCCAATTTCACTGTCCACCGCGGAACCACACGGAATTGTCCCTACTTCTTCTCAATTTAAGGGGTTGAAGTCTAACCTACCCCCTCCCGGTTACTTCAGCTATAGTACTTCCGGCTTGGTCCTATTCAGAACGTCGCTGATCATCTTTAACCCTTTCTATTATCTGTCTCCCTTATAAAAAAAAAAACTATTTTTAGGGGTGAATCATATTTTCAAATATATTCCGTCCTACCCTTACACTATCTTACACACAAGAGTGACCCTGTAAACATACCCGGCAAGGTGCTAACGTTACTTTTCATTGACGTTACCAATTGCACTGGTAATGCAAGAGTCTCGTTCCACGTCGAAAAGTTTAACGTGTACCCACCGTATATGCAAGTACTTGTCAGTTAAAGGTTGGTACACACGGGCAGGGGTATTTGAGGCTGCGCTGGAGTGTAACAGAAAGACAAAAAAAATTCAGTACCAGATAAGAAAAGTGTCACTGATTTTAGACCGGATATTCCGCCAGGCTTGCTGAGGGAAAAATAAAAATTTATCAATAGGGGTTGGGGAGGGGAAAAAATGGTTAACGAGGGAACGTTTAAAAGGGGGTTAGAAACGTATCTCATACCTCCCATATCTCCACCCTCGATATTTATACCTATCTAACCCTCCTCGATCTATCCACACATTAATCACTACATTAAAAAAGGGTTGTCATCCGTCAGACATCCATTTTGCGTTTACGTTCCAATAAATTGAATTTAACAATTAGCCAGTAAAATTGTCACAGGAATACTCGTATATACGTATAGCAAACGTGCGCAGACTTCAGTGCTTCGTGCATATGCACTGAACTTCATGCACTCCCGTACCTGTACGAGTTTCTCTACACGTGCCACAAATAGAATTATACAGTACCGTACAGGCGACTATTATTAACCCAATTTCACCAGAGGACATATCTCACGTACGATATACCACTCATTTTCACGTATCAATCCGCTTCGTTTATTCCCTCTCAATTATCATCTCAAAAGTTTTGATTTAGTTTTATTAATTTTTTTTTTATATCGAAATTACCATAAACTTTAAATTGGTATCGTACCTGTTCGACTGCTGATGAACGAAGTGCTGTGCGTGGCATGATGAATTTTTTTAAAATAATATAAAACTTCCCACACGCGGGCTACTTACGCGTAACAGAGTATATGCTACGTTATACAACAAAATAGAACCAATTTTACCGTGACGGCCATTACTAAGGGAATCGGTGTTACGTCATCGTCCAAACCATTTGCTTATGTATGTCCCAAACTAGGCCGATTGTGCGATCGTGCGAATTGCGGAATTCGCGTGCACGTACGTTTATAAAGAATTCGGTAGACTAGTTTTATATATATATATATTTGTATATAGATTCGGGTAGAGGTACGTGTAACGATTATTTTTGGCGTCCATCGATATCGTTTATCACTTGTTAATCAATCGATCGGTATGATATTAAATTATTGACAGTCAAATGATTGACGTCGATATTATACGTTATGGATATTGTGACACGTCACTGGGCATGAGGAGTATTTTGCCAATTAGCGAAACTTAAGAAACTTGATGTCTCGTACACAACTGGCAGCGAAGTACTGATAGAAATATTTTGATTAAACGACTTATTCTTTTGTTGTTAATTATGGTAATGAGCTGTGGGTATAATGTTGGGGAAAGATTCGCGAATTTTTGGGTTATCGTATGTAACGCGAGAAAAAGAATGACGGTATACTGTTTGTATTATGTATTTTTATACTTCTCTCGGTCCGTTGACAACAGCCCAAAGCTGATACCTTGCGCTAGAAATTACGTAAAAATTACGTGACGACAATCGCGAATTTCGTGCGAAATCTTCGACGCGAAATTAGTCCCTGTTTTATAGCAGGGTACGCCGTTTGCGTTTAGATTTGACGAAAGAATTGTTTACGTGGTCCAGGGACGTTCGACAAGACCAGATTGAAGCTGGGGGTCATGGTCGAAAGGATTGAAAAATATTGTTTTTTAAATCTATATGATAATTTTGCAAAATTTATTATACTTACTATTTCCTTGTATACAGTGTACTGTATATGTTTTTCTTCTCGCGTATTCTTTGCGACGAGATAAAAAATACCAGAAATTCTTTACACCGGTATTCTGGGTACAGCGAATCCTCTTGGTAGCTGGTGCAAATTTATTCGCATACCTTTAGCACTGAAAATATTTAATGACAGCCGGTATCAGAGAAAATTTCAAGAAATAACGGATTAATTAGAATTTTCGTGAAATTCAATATGGAGTATGCTCCTTAGGAAGATTTAAAAAATTCTAAGTATTTATTTTCTCACCGAATTAGAGGCTGGAAGAATTTTCGGTTCAATTTTTTTTAATGTGGGCGCGACTCGTGTCTACTTTTTTTTTCGTACGCAATAAACACGTTGTCATGCTTGTTACAGCGATGAGAATTAACATTTTTTTCGACAGGTCATCTGGGGTCTGCGATTAACTTACTTAGATCTTTTTTTCTCTCAAGCACGCGTTACGTGCAAACGATTGTGCAGCTTCATAATTAAATGATACGCGTCTGTGTTTCAGTAAATGACAAACACGTTATCCGCCTGGATACCGACAAAGATATTAATCCTTCGTCTAAACGTTCATTGCACAGCATCCCATCGAGTACCAATCATCAGACCTATCTCCCCAGTCATAGATGAAAGGAGATAAACAAAAACGAAAAGTGCACTGATGCAAATCCGTACGATTGCAACCAGGACGCTGTCTAATTTTTCTATCGAAAACCTCAAAAAAAATTTTTTCACCTCCCCCCGCCCTTCCCACCACTCGCCATACCACGTTGACTCTCACGAAATCTTTAGTCGCTGAAATCATTCTATCAGAATGCGTTTTACAGCGAAGCGTGACGTCGACGATTGCGTAACGTCTGACGTTCCTCAACGAAACTTTAAACGGAAAATTGAGACGCCGTTTTTCCGCACTGTAAATACCGCGGACGGTATGCACGTAATGAATTCACGGTACCTCAAGATACCGACAGTCAACAGCAGTAACCAGCAGTAATCCGCATTGCGATATGCGGAACGGACAGGTCGTTGGCATCAACCAAAAATTCAAGTGGTCCGGGTGAAAAATTTTGCCAAGCTACCACTGGCGAATGCATTGAATATTTTTATGGTGCTTTCACGAGATGGCGAAGTTGAAGGAAAAAAAAACTATACGCGCACCCTTTGACGAGTGAAAATTCCGCCCCCCCTTAAAAAAAGCATTGCTGTCCAGGTTTAATTGAGAAAGTAATTACGGCCGCCTTACAGATACCTGGCTGGTTTCTCGTCTCTTCCTTTTTCTCGTCCTCTCGACGTTCTCCTTCCTCACCTTGCCGTGCCACTATTCTCTCCCCCAGAATCATTGAATGGTGCAATGATATTGTAAAACGGGTGTTCATCGAAGAATGACGAGTCAGTGCCGAGGAACTGTATATCGGTCTGAGCTGTTGAAATCTTGTCGTCAAGTGCCTCGGCGACGTCGGGAAGATGGAGGAAATAATGTTAGTAATGCTTTACTTCTTTTTTTTTTCGACCATTTTTTTCCCATCTCCCACTCCCATTTTCCCCGTTGGCTTTTTCTCCTTTTTCGTCCTCTTTTCACTGGTTCGCCCGGTCTGCAAAGTACTTATGGTACCTATAAAATGGATAATGCGCCAGAAGAGGCCCACCAGCCACGGTACCCGATGCTATAGACAATTTATTTTATTGCTAGATATTATTAATAATTTCTTCGTTCCGCTGCAAAGATGACGGCCGATCGTTGTCGCGAGGACGAAAAATGTATTTAATATATAAATGCACGTTACGGAGATGAAATTACGAGAATGACAATTAGAGCAGAGAAAAAAGAGATATTGATCGTATACGACATCGAGTGAGATAATTTTGATCGTGAGAAACTGAATGGACCTGTAATAAATATATAGGGTGCGTGTAGAAAATTTAACCACGACGCACTGCACGTTATTTTCGATCTAACGAAAATAGATAACAGCCTTGCGAAAAATTCCTTTAGTCATATACGTATCAAACCACGACAGTGCTAATTATGGAACGCACTGTACAACGATGTAAATATGAATCTACCTGTAGATACCTATACAGTATACACGTTCAACAGCATCACGCACAGTCCAAGAATATCCAGAAAGCGAATTTCTCTACAGCGCGTAGCGACGACCGATTTAGAAATCGCGAGTCGTGAAACGATCTGTATAAAGGCGTCGCGGCACGTTCCCTTCCGTCCGCCCGAAGTTACGCCGTTTGAAAATGAAAATAATATTTCAAAATGCGAAATTGCCTAAAACTCAACTCTACGATACCAATAAAAAATTAAACACGAATAAACGTAACCACAAAACATCGATCTGTCATACCATCCAATATGAAACGTCCTGTAGCTCGTACTGTACACGGTATTACGAACATCGGCCGTCCGTCTTATCTAATAATAGCCAGGAAGATAATTTTCTACCACGGCGTATCCAAAGTCGATACCGCAGACGTATACAACAGTCCATTATTCCTGAAACGTCCTGTATCGCTTGGGTTACGAGACGAGCTCCTGTCCGTCGCGACGCACCACGCGTTACCTAATAACGCTCGGAAACGCAATTACATTACGGAGCGGCTTCGCCGGTTGGCCACGTAACGAAAAATCAAATTATGAAAGACCCTGTAGCAGCAGGTTGCAAATACATTGGGTATACCGTAACGTCCCAACCGATGCGTTACCTAAGAATGCGCATAAAGAGAAATACACCACCACCACCCCCTCCCCTCCCACCCGTCATTCCGTGTATACGTAAATCTGTAAATTCAACGTGGGTGGAGTTGTCATGGCTAACCAGTGCAACTTAGAAATGCACTTGCATCTGTACTTGGGAACTGCATTTCTATATACATATATATATAAATAAAAATAAACATACTCATGTTATCTAAGAATGGCCAAAAACGTTAATTCGCTATGACTGCACCGGGCTCTCCCACTTTGTCTACGCATCATGCGTATCATTTGTAAATATCTATATACACGTTTCTGACTTAGAGTGCGTGTGCCCGATACACGCACTTATTCTGGCACGCATGTGCGTACGTACGTAAGAGACTATACACACCGCATATGTGACTGAGAGTCGAGCGCAATTTGCTAGTGTTACCTAAGAATCTATATAGGCGGGTATAGTGGGTAAGTGAGTATAAATGTATATAGGTATATCTGGCACCCACATGTCCAGCGTGTGACTGTACGTATGTGTATAGGCCTCGGCAAAAGTACTCATGGCCTTCCGCGCCACCTGGCCGAACACGTCTAGACTTTTTCTACTGCAAAGAATCAAACGTGCCATCTCGTTGAGCCACGCTCCGTTTTTTTAATTCTTAGATTACGTCATTGGCTTCGTAGGGACGAGTTTGTCTCTTAAGAATTTTGAATCGATTGGGTTATCTTGGGGTATGTCGTACGGGTTATGCTGTATACGGTTTAATTTGAGAAGGAATAATTTATTTGCTCGGTTATGCAATGGCGTATACAATGCGGATCTTTTGGTGGGAGGTATTCGAGATAGAGGCTAAAAAAATCGTGGAGGTAAAAATTTTTTTAATCTTTCACGAATTTCAAATTCATACTGTTTCGTCAACTGGATTATAGGAGTTTTATGTAAGTCCCTTTATAACGGAGATTAGATGTTTTTTTATCAATACATGTATTTCGTGATTGGAACAACTTTATTAATTTTTATGGATTGTATGGATTTAATTTTGAAAATTTTTTTACGTTATTTTTCTTCTTAAATGTCAATGAAACGTGTTCAAAATTCCTTGATCGTATCCTCAAAATTTATATCTGCATAATAGGTTGCACATTGATGGAGAAAGCTCTGAAACACGTTTCCATTTTAGAATTACAAAAAGTAACGTGAAAAAAAGTATTATCAAAAATTATTATTACACTATCGAGATCTATGGCGTGGACGATTTTTCAAAATTTCCAAAAATCCCGGTACACAATGGACAATAAAACGGTGCGCGCCTTACGGAAAAAAAAAACCATGCAGTGCCGGTACTTTCGATATAATTTATACAGCTGCGTAAAACTTATAGTGCGTGCAACACTTTTACAGAGCGTCGCCGCCCTCTCCTTCCTCCCCCTACCGCCGTCAGGACGCCGACTTTTTTTTGGTCCAACGACGCCTATGTCTGTATGATTCGCGAGATCCGCGAGAAAACGTGTGTGCGTGAGCGTTTCACACCTGACTACTACGCGAGTCAAGCGAGCGACCGTAAGAACAATTTATTTTTGAATAATGAAATAAAAAAATGTTTTTCGACGCGACAATTACGTGCACAGTGTTAAATGAATTATCGCGTAAAAATTTTTCCTGTAAATCGTGATAAATTGATTTATTTTGTCGGTAAAGTCTGCCGTATACGGTAGGTTAGTTGACCGCGGGGCCGAGCGAGCGCTGAGCTGACAGTAGGCCGGCGACGTCACAGTGGGCCGGTTGAGCCTTCCTTCGTTCGATTCAGGCAGGCTCTCTATTCATTTTACATGTAGCAAGGTAAATATTTATATGCAGTGTCTATTTTAACCGTGCCCAGTGCGTGCATACGGCCGAGGACGCTGCATCGGCCAGCGCGATATGTGATTTAAATGTCAAAATAAGGAAATAGAAAATGAGGAAGGAGATGGAAAATAACGGAAAAACGAGAGGAAAGCACATACGTTACAAAGATAAAGAGAAGCAAGAAGGGGTAGAGGAAAGGAAAATGTTTATGGATCGAAGAACAAAAAAAGAAATATATATATACACATACGTATAACGATTAATAACGTCGTGTGAATTAAAATTACGAAGTTGCGTCCGTTACGATTCGTGCGTGATACGCGCCTCGTTACACACTTCCGGGACGATTCAAAATATCCACGAAGGATAACCTAGTGGGACACGCACTTCCTCGGCACCAGAAGGAACCAGAATTAGTCATCCTGGATCTACGAGATTTCTAACCTCCTTCATTGGGATACATCTCTGGCGATCTCTCTCCTGGCAGTCTTCTCTCTCTTTCTCTCTCCTTCGTCTTAGTGGCTTAATCTCTAGTATTCCGTACCACCTACGGCTTCAAATATCTTGACAGCTTGACTCCCGCCAGGAAAACGCACTCCTTGTACACGTGAATCTCGTCGTCGTGGCTCCAGTTCTCGCGGCTTGTCTCCCGCGAAAAACTTTCTTCTCACTCTATTCATTTAACGTCTATGTCTCCTCTCGTCTCTCGCTGATCAGTCGCGTTTGTCGCGGAAGCCAACGTTCACCGGCAGTGCGTATTTAACTTTTGGCACGCGTTTTTGAACCTTGAAGTGACACGCGTCGACTTTGTATCCCAGTCTCGTACTGGGGACAGTGTGCTCTACATAGATCACGCACCATTCTATACCAGTTCTGTTCGATTCTAGTGACTTTCATCGTGGCGCGTTTACCTTTTTTTTTTTCTTTTTTCTCTTCCCCAATTCTATATCCGTATCTCTCGTCGAGGAATTCATTCCAAATGAGTGTCACGGTCCTGGCTCTATTCTGGAAACTTTATTGTGCTCCTGCTTTGACACTCTCCCATGCTTCCCTGTCATTCCGTCGTTGACACGTTGAAACGTCCGGACGGTGCACGCGTTCGGACACGTGTCCGACAATCTGCAGTAAACTTTTCCAGAGGATGATTTTCCTCGTCGTCAATGAGGATTCGGGCGGAAGAGAAAATTCGTACGAAAATCGCAAAGGTAACAGAGACTCCGGTCTTGTTTCCCTTACAAAATTCTCAATCTCTTTCGAGAGAAATTTTTCGAAAGACAGGCGAAGGTGAGAGAGAGAAAAATGGATTTTTTTTGTTTTAAAACGTGTCCCGACGGTGCGCGTTTTATTATGACTACGAGGATCACTCGCTCGAACGATGCGTAAATAAAAGTTTTAAGTGCGCATCGACTGCCTTTATTTCAATCAAGAGAGAATCTTTGTGTGACTGGAAAAAAAAAGTAAATCGACGGATTGCATTAGAGAAAAGTGTACGAAGAGAGAGAATCAGAGATACTCACAAAGGAGCAAGAAGCTATGGTTGACAATCCGTCACGATGTCCAAGGAATAAATTAAAAAAAAAAAGGAAACTGTATGACACAAGAGCCGTGAACGTTTTCTTACGAAGGTATAACGGAAGAAAAGTTTTCTAACGACGAAACGATAGACAACGGAAAAAGGGAACCTAACCTCTTACTAAAAAGCTGATCAGTGATTAGTAACCATTGACACCGACCGGCTCCGGCCGGTCTACTTATACCTGGTACACATTTAACGACAAAAGGTGTACCCCTCTCTCTGAGAGCAACCAATTTCTCACGATAAAGAGAATTCCAAGGAAAGAGACGGTGCGCGGGATTATCTTGAGAAAAAGTGGTTTTTTCTTTTTTTTTTTAACAGCCAAGTGCGTGTTCCCTAGACGAATCGTGGCGGCCGCAATCAGGCCGGTATACGAGAACGTCACGTGTGTGTACGTGAACGGAGAAATATCAGAAAGAGGGAGAGAGAAAGAGAGAAAGAGCGACAGGTATATACATAAAAAAGAAAAAAAAAGAAAGAAAATGAAATGGCGTAACGATACCAGGGAGACAATTGTTTTGGCGAGGAAAAATCGTCCTGACGATCGTCTGTCATGTAAGCGATAATCGGTATCGATTTCCTCTGGCTCCTTTTAAAGGGCCACCGGTTTCACATAAAGGTAAATTTTTATCGACCCTTTCTTGTATACCTACCTTGACGATCTGCATGACCGATCGACGGTGGAAACTGACCGGCGCTCGGTTCCGCAACATATGTATGTAATGTATATACACTGGCGCGGCCCTGGTCGCGAAACACGCGCCATGGACGTTTGACGTTTCGCGAAGGTCGTGCAGCTCGCGGACGCACGTACGCACTTACGCACTTAGTCACCCACGCGAAAGGAGCTACGATTTTCATCGTGTACGAATCTCCCAGTCTATGCCGATTTGCTATATTGTATATTTTAATAATTATCTGCACGGTACACGCGTCCCGCTTCTTTATGGAGATATTAATTTTTCGACCTGACTGTCTCTACTGTAAAGTTATTTGTTGCATAATTTTTCGTGCTCTCTCATCGTGGAAAATCCAAGGGAACGCCTTTCGCGCCCAGTTCGTACGCTCCTGGCCATGTGCGCAAACTGTAGCTGATAATAATTGACGCTCCTCTGACTTTGCAGCCGCGAAATTATTATCTACGATTCGTCGAACACGGTACCTAGGATGCAACGGGATTCAGGTCATCTTTGTACATTGTTTCAGGCAATTTTTTTTCGCAAATTTCTCTGGCGATTACGGGCTGCGCGTCGTTCTTTCTTTAGGGATGACGTTCTTCTTCCTCTTGTGAATCCGCTTTAATATCAGTTAGAAGAGGTTGAGTGGGGAAACGCAAAGAGGGAGAGAATAGTTCTTGACACTCGAGTGGAAGGATTCTTCACGTTTCTCTTATCGCAGTGAGGATCTGATTGATGTACCATTTCTCCAGCATCACGTTTCCCAGGTCTCCTTGCTCTTTTCTAAACGTTCTAACGAGCTGCATCGATCTGTAATTGCAATCGTCTTCTGTATACTCATATATGTACTATAACTATATATGTGCATATATATATATAGAGTCTTATTATCATCACACAATTTGTTTACTGGCTTCTTGCTATTCTATAGGTATTTTCAATGAATATCAGCGGCAAACCGCGAGCATTGCAAATATGTATCTTACTAAAAGGAAACTCCGTGACTTAAGAAAAAGTTTCGTGACGATCGTTCTGGACTTTTGAACTGAAACGTGCGGTAGCTTAGCCAGAGACTGGTTATCTAGTACTACGTGTCTCTGTCAGTCCTAGCTCGTACACTGTAATTATTCTCTAGAAATATATTACTGTTAAATAAATTCATAAGCGGAGCAACGACGCATACACAGTATCATCCATGAATTTATTTTATAACGTTTAAATAGTCGTGAGTTAGTCAGGCATTGTCTGTGGCTTGCGAAGCATAACGCTTTATTCGTTAGATTCAGGAAAAGTTCCTAAAGCCGGTATCCACGCGAGAGCCTTCGGACGTAAGTTACGTTTCTTCTCGGTCGCAGCGACTACTTAGGCACACGATTCGCGACTGTCGTAATACCGAAGGCGCGATCGTTGGGAAATGCGGTTTTCACTGGCTTCTATAGTTTTGTCAGTAGGTTGGTACCATAAGTTAGTCGTAGGTAGATACCTGAATAGGTACTATATATATATAGGTATATCTATCTATATAATAGAGATATAAATGCTAAGACAAAATTCGTTTCAGTCGCGTCACGCCGAATCGCACGAGGGTAAAAGAAATCGCAAGTGTCGCCTCATGGAAATTCACGGAGCCGCGATTCAGGCTTTAAGGCTGATTCGCGCAATCGCGCCCCACGACGTTTTATCGCTACATGCGAAAGGACACTTATTGCAATTCGATGAATCATCTTTATACGCTCTTACGTATGCGTTTACGGGCGAGTTTGCATGACAGATTTTCTTTTTCGTCGTCTTAGCGACATCGTGTCCCACGTCGACTGCACCCTTCAATGAAACCTCTGGATACGTTCGTTCCGTAGAGTAATTCTTAATATATTCGTTATCATCAATTTCGTTATCCTTAATGACACTCACCGAATACAACAGTCATTTATCTCATTTCATCTCAACGATAATTGGTCCAGCGACAAAGACTATAGTCACGTGAGTGAAGTCTTTCCGAAAATGTCTTTCTGGCAGAATCTAATCGCTGACACTTTTTCTACGTTATCGGCACGGATCGCGTGTGCAAGTCACCTTGGTGAAATTAGGCGTTGTTATTATTTACAACGAGCGACGTAATCATCGCAATATCCTAGCGGTAATTAGCCTACGCGAGCTAACTGTCGAAACGACACGCGTGAGCGGCAGCTTCGTATTTATTTAAAACCATTTCTCTCTCTCTCTCTCTCTCTCTCACTCCCTTTTTACTTTATTTACTTTTCTCTCGCTCGCACCCACGCTTACTCCACTCTATCTCCCCCCCCCCCCCCCCCCACCTTGGCTCCGTCCTTCTCCATGCTGCTGACTCTCTCGCTGCTATTCATCGAGATTGAAATCGATACGTGCCATTAAACGCTGGAGATGCATTTAAAACGCGCGACACGTGCGTCCCGAAAAAAAAAGTCGTTTAATTAGTCTCCGCGAAACTCTTTCATTAGTCCACGGGAATTCGGACAGTAGCACGCGTTTGCCACGCGGATTTCCGCCTACGTGCATCGATTCGTTTTCACGTTCCTCTGGTCCAACGATATTCATTCCGATCGTCTCCTATAGGGTAACCCCTTCGATTTTATTATACCCATCCACCATTTCCTTTTACTCTCTCTCTGTTATCACTTAGCAGCTTTTATTATCGCGTCTATAAATAGGCATTTTCTATC
Source organism: Pachycephus smyrnensis (assembly GCA_030142225.1). Lineage (NCBI taxonomy): Eukaryota > Metazoa > Arthropoda > Insecta > Hymenoptera > Cephidae > Pachycephus > Pachycephus smyrnensis. The sequence goes on along the minus strand of JARQST010000338.1, from coordinate 2,300,799 downwards.
TTGCTGTTAACGAGTCCTTCCCTCTTCAACTTCATCCCCTGTCTATATGACCTCCCCCATACGTGATCTGCTCTACCGTTTAACCTCGTATCGGTCAGGGAATGATAGCGATTAGGGATGAAAGAGGGGTCGAGAATATCGATGGTTGGGATCGTCACGTGGGAAAAATCTGTAACGCATTAATTATGGTTGTCATCGTTAAGTTAGTTTTTTGATTTATTAACGAAAATACGGTAATCTTTTTAATCCTTGCCTCGTTTTGATTTATATATACTTTTTAATACTATTTGAAAGTATATACGGTAGATACGTTCATGATGATTCTCTTACGATTCATTGATTATATCGTTATCGCGATTATGGAAGCGTAATCAATGTATTCTTCGATCCCTTGATATTACAGGACTCGATATGGGAGAATCAAATTAAACGGATGTCCTTCCTACCATCCGTTGCATTATCCTGTCCTCGTGATTAAGTACCCGCGTACCGGGTGTATCGGGCGCGGTAATTATCAAAGTAGTAATTATTCGCCGGTCAAAATAGCGCTCCCAACTCGCTTAAACTAATTAAACGGGCTCTCCTCTAGGGGACGAGAGGGACAATCGCGCGTAATCGGGGATCGTATAAAAGGATTATCGTCCCGTAGTCAGGAGCTGCGAGAGACGCAAGTAGCTGGATCAGACAGGGAGACAAGTTACCAGCGACCTATAAGTGTCTCCTGTTGGTCCTAGGAACTTTTGAGCCTCGTTACAATTTTCTTATTAAAAAATCGTATATCGGATACAGCAGTTAGAGTGACTGTATTAAGTCTCGTTCGTACGTAAATTATAAGCTGGTGTCGACTATGAAAAAGAAAGAGAAAGGGAATTCAAAGAATATATGAGCAAAGTATAATAGGAGTGAGAGGAGGGATGGATATATGGAAATAAAAGTGCATACAAAGTTTGGTAATTCGGTGCCTCTCGTCCAAGTACTGATGTACTAAAAATGGTATTGGTACCATGTCAATACCAAATAAATATGGGGTTGGATGATCGAGCGAGATTGGTCCACTCGATGCGATTGAAAGGGCTACTCGAAATCCTGGTGGAGTCGACACACGCCCGAAAGAACCGTACGGATTCCCATGGGCGAGAGAGAGAGAGAGGATATATGATACGGTCACAGAGAAGAGTGGAATAAGAGAGATAACGATAGAGAGAGAGGAAGATGGAAAAGGGTGAAAAAATAGAAGAGCCCACTTCCGCTTAGGGGAAATCAGCCAGTCGGCGAATCGTTTGGTTTGCCTTTTTATTGCTGCTAATTTACGTCGAACGTCGGACACATTCAGCACGAGTGTTTAACCCGGGCGAGAGCGTCGATTGTACTTACAATTAAACCGTACGGGAGCGAATGGCGCGAGAGTGCACGAGGCGAACGGGGAGTGAGATGGCATGGGATGCAATTAGGAAGTACAATCTACTTTCGTTGCTGAAGCGGAGCGAGGGGGGTGGCGGAGGAGTAGTTTAGACTCGGAAGAGGAAGGGTGGTGGAAAAAGCATATTTTCGCAAAAAGCGCGCATCATTTTACCTTGAAATAATACGGGCGTCGGAAATTTATTGGAAATCGAGAATCGATGGCATAGGGGTTGCAGAAGAGCGGGAAGTGACGCGCAGGGATACTGTGTATGCGCGCGTACGCTCTCGTACGTGTACACCATGCGTCTAGCTCTCCCCCACCCCCCACCCCCTTACCCCCATTCGATCTTTACGCTATTTACATCAGTTTAGCCGAGCGATGCTTAATCTCGCCAGCGACGTCTATCGCTCGACGCTCGCCTCGAACTTCATTCCGCGTCGGTGTCTCTTACGGAGAGTCGTTGTCTCTTTGTTACGTGTTCCCCTTGGTGCAGGTTGTCAGGACGACTGTTAAAATTTGAAAAATAATAATGAAACATTGACGAAAAATCGGTGTGATTTTGCGACGCTCGATCCGTTGGTAATAATTAGTGGTTCGAGAAAAGGGTCGGGTCTAGCTCATTGAAGATTTTGACGTTTCCCATACCTGCTGCGAGTGCGAGAGAGACGGACTTATGAGTGCTTATATACGTTGGAGAGAGACACGGATAGACACCGATATTCTTTTTTAATTCTTAAAAAAAATTTACGTCACTGCTCGACGAATTAATCGCTGTTAGTGGTATTTTCTGTAGACAAAAAAGAAGTGTCGGATAGTACAAAATTAAAAACATAAAAATCAACCGTGTATTTTCTTTTGGCGCTCGATCTGATCAGAAACGTCGCCTTTAACGATTTATGGGAATTCGTCTTTACTCGTCGTAGGAGTTCTCTCAAATTCATTCGTATCTTCGAAATTCGAGGCTTCGCTATAGGTGTTCTCTTTATCTTATTTTTCTATCTCTTTATCTCTCTCGAGCCATTCTCCAGTAGTTGGCGTAGGTGTCCGCGCTCGTTACCTCACTCGGACTAACGATCCTTGGGTGTAGATTATTACACTTCCGTAAGTAACGGCGAACAAGCCGGGGACCGGACTCTGGTACCAACTTAAAGAAAAGTCATACAACGCTCGCTAAGAAAAATCACTCTTTTTTCTCCCTAGTGGGTCGGTAAACGCGTTCCAGTGATTTTTGCCAGTTCCTGGCCAGACGAGCCCACCCACTGCTACTCGTTACTTTCCCGTCTGGTCATGCTCCCATCTCAAGACTTTTCCACTGGCGTTTCTAGCTCTCGTCCAGCAACTTCTTATCGTGTACCTACTGTACACGTATATATACCTACTGCAAGGCTATAGCTACTGCCTGGAACTTAGATACAGTAAGAGATAGTCCAATTACTTTGCTCGTTAATTTTTATCAACGTTAAAATCAGCCGAAACTTCGTTGACGCGAATCATTCATAGATGGCACTGCGTACTGCATTGTGTTTTCATTGCTCGAAGTGAATGCTGAACTTCGACCTATCTTGGACTTGTGTCTATATCCAATCCTGCGTACCCAATGCGTGTCAATTAACGCGTGCTCTGCGTGCACGTGGACGGATTTAGAGACGCTACGTGTACGCGTCTGTGCAGCCAGACGTCGGACGGATCACGGTGACGCCAGTGCTGGCCGAAGACGAGGACAAGGAAGGCTCTTCGTCGACTGTTGTTGTAGGTAGAGGAGACATGCGTGTCTCGTCGTTATAAATGGATTGACCCAAAGAAAACCTCTGAAATGACATAAATAACGCCGGCTTGTGCTCTGCGCCTTATATAACCCAGCCAGAGGGAGGGGTGTGGGGTGGAGGAAGCGGAAAAGAAAAAAGTTCATATAGTAAAGGGTTAGACGGACTTATAAAGAAGCAAATTTTTGGTCAATAATGAATTAGATGGCGTTGAAAAAATTTTTTCTATTGATTCTAAATTATTAATTTTTAATCTATGCTGTAATCCTAATCGATACTCAATAGACATTGTATATAGATACTTTCGCTTTATAGATGCATATCCTTTGAATAAGACTCGTTATTTACTTGGTGTTTGATTTTTTTCTCTCTTTAATAACAATCTATTTTTATTTTTTTTATTGTCATGATTAGCGGATTAGACAACTGAAAGAGGTATCGCAATTTTTCATGCAATTTTTATGACTTATCTATGACGATCATGTATGTACGTTATGCTCGTGGACTTATTGTACTCTCGATGGCTTCCCAACTTCCGTGACGAGTTGGTAGCAGATCGATGGATAAGATATATAGATATACGTACATACCCGTGGTGGAGATATATAACCTGAGCGCCCACGCCACGCGGTAGGTCATGGTTCGCGACTGGGACTGCCACTGTTAGTAGTATACAGCGTTAGGGATTGCCATTGAGGCAGGGCCGATGTTCGCGAAATGACATTCTTACCTAGAAAAGTCATTAACGCCATTCGTGGATTGGTCAGGGTCGCGCGATAGGAGAAAAGTGGCGGGAACCAGGTGGAATTCAAATACGAATAAAAAAGGAAATGGGAAAAATAAAAGCGGATAAACGCCGAGTTTATTTCGTAACGCTCCCACGTGCGCGGAACTCGAACGAGATTCCGCGTTGGCGGGCGTCATGAAATTTCCGCGCGTCCAGAGGAATTATTCAACGCGTAAATATAAGCGTCTGGGTTATACAGACGGAGGGGAATGAGGAACCCTGCCTACAGCACGGAGAAACCATCGGCTTCCACCGAACAAACCCGGAGCTTCGCTAATTAGCCTTTGTCCTTGTGTCATACCGTCTGCGTCGTTGCGTTGACGTATTTTTTTTTTAACGTAACGATTCTTCCTCTTTACTGATTCTCTCTTGTTCTGGTTTTCGTCATTTTTTTTTTAATTATTTTAACTCACCCTGAATTTTTTCCAAAACGTCGCAAATCTTCCGGGCAGTTCCTGATACTCCTTCTCTGACTTCTGCGCGGGAGCTGTCGAATGCCTACAATGATTTTCCACGGCGGTATGATTCCGCCTGTTAATGAACCAACAGTCATCAAGCATTGGTTGGATAATGCGATAAAGCACCAGGTTCGCACTGTTATCACAATCCGACTGTTCTAACCTCGTGATTGAAAACGGCGCAGGCGTCAAGGACGGGCTTTGAGACTGTCTCGTAGAAAATGATTGGCAACGATGATAACGCGAACAGGAATAATACAACGTGTAGGAGTAACACAATGATTATCGTCAGACAGGTCATCGTGGAGTATACGAAATTATATACATAGATCATGAAAAAAAAAAGTCCCGAGTTCGATATTATCGGCGTTCGATTTTTCAATCGAACAAATCTTTATTAGCGTCTCGTCGTCGATGATCATGATATATAGTGATAGCACGGAGCAAGAGTCAGGTACGGATGGATGAGCTGAAAACAAAAAGAGAAGGACGTAAGAAGGACGAAGAAGAAAGACAAGGGTATAATCGCACAGTCGACTGCAAGTTTTCTTCCGGCACGTCGAACGCTGATTATTTTAATCGCGTCTTAATTGCGCCGTCGAGCGCGCACGGCACACCAGAGAAATCGGGATTTCTCCCGTTTTCGCGAGGATAAGAAAAATCGTCTCGATCCGTCGTGTACGAGGATTTCAAATACTTTGAGCGGTGTGAATACCGTGTCAAAAAACAGGTGGAGGCGGGAAGGGGGGGGGGGGGGGGCGTGGAGGTGAAGGGGAAAACAAAGAATGACCCAAGACCATTACGCAGACGCCTTGGGACAGGTCTTAAAACACTCTTGGCGTCCCTAAGTCAATTTTCTTTAATCAACCCCGCTCAGACTTACTTCACTGTTTAAATCGTTGATAGAATTAACATTGACAATCCTTATGACTTGTTTTCATCGTCGCGACTATAATCGCCCGTACGGGCTTACTTAGCAAGACAAAATAGGTATTTCCAATGCCATGGTGCCATTAGCCTACAAAGTCTCTGGTAACTGCGGCTATGGCTAACATTTTCGCATTTTAATTGAAACGCGCCAAGTTGTGTGTCACGACTGCTTTTACAACATAAGCTATATATATACGTATATTCGACAGTCGCTATGTTGCAAACTATACATCGCGAATACATCCCTTCCACCATTTTCCATCATCCACGAGCGATTTCGCTCGTTATAGAAGTATAATTGTGCAAAAATTTATTCCGTCAGTTTAGTCGAATTCCGCCGTATACACGTTTACACGTAAAAGTGCGTTCGTAACACGCGACGGGGTATTGTAAAAAAATTTTATTTATACTTAGTGACGCTATCGCGTCCATTTTGCCGTAGACGTCCAGTGCAAATATTATTTTGCAAAAGTTACACTGCAACGGACTTCGTCAGAGTCGGTGCGTGCAAAATCGTTGAAACGATCGTGCAATTAGCGTCGCGACGACTCACGGCATTATGTACTGTGTTGTTCGTCTCTGAGAGTGTATATATATATATATCCATATCCATATATAGACTCGTTTTATATACTAACTCATGCACGGTACGTGTACGTACTCACGCAACGATCCTGACGTGGCACGTACTCACGCACGATACGCTGCAACGTATACGACTGACAAGAAAGACTGAATAATAAAAGATAAATTCGTATCGTCAGCTGGTATCTGTCATGGAGCTCCACGTGTGCTTGCAATAACGATCAATAATCACGCCTGGCGCGGCAGAGGGCAGGCTGTTGGTCTCTTGGTGAAGTGCGTCAGATAAGTTGCAACGTGTGCTTGAGACGCTGGGACGTCTTTGTGGTGGTGCGATTGATAATAATTTATTATGTAAAGGCAAAGCGAAGAGATAAGTGTTGCGTGGCGGCGCGACGCGATGAACGAGAAATACGGTATATTTTAATGGGCCAAGGGGAATCCATGGATAATTGTTAATAATAATTATTATATCAAAATATTTTTAAAAATTTTGTTTTGCCTCTTTTCTATTACTTAATCGCTCGCGCGTCGCATCGGAGCCATTATCGGAAACTGATTACCGCTTTGTGCGTCGGCACGTCTGCGTTACGTCACTTTTGAAATTGTGAGGGTCACTGTTGCTTTTGATTGTATTTTGAAAAATTTCTTTTTCGACTTAGAACAGCTTGTCGTGAGGTGATATAAATGTTGGGTAATGTGGATTTTAATTAGTGTCTGATTTAAAGGCAATGTGGCGCGGCAGTGATTGTGCGCGACTCTGCGTTGGTTTAATTGACAGTGCGGTGGAGCTTGGTTGGTTGAAGATGACGGAAAGCTGGGGTATCGGGATTATTGTATATACTAATTGATACCTGTGGGTTATTGATGACGTACTCGATATCTCTGTAGATAGTGATTGTGGCAGGATAGCTGATACTAAAACTTGCAGTTGCATCGGGTGACTGTGTTCTACTATGTGGAAAATATTGTTTAATGTTAGGGGGGTTGATGCACCCTTAGTTGGTGCATAACTGCCATAGTCGAAGATCGGGTTAAGTTTCAAGTATACCGAAGGAAGTTTGTGTATGCTATGTGAAACTGTGTAATTGAGTAACTGTGTAACTGAGTTAATCACTCTGTGTACCGGAATATGGGTACATGCAAGAAAAAGAAAGAAATTATTTTATTTAGTTCTGGCAACGAATACAATTCCATGAGTAAAGAGATTAATAAAAATAAAAACTGTAATAAATGGTATAAAAAGGTAAATTTTTAATTTAATACAAAAAAGGTTATAGGTTAATCAAGCGCACTTAATTACAATGTCTCAATGATTATCCTGCTAATTAAAAATTTTCACGATGACGTGGCTGTCGCTCAAAGAGCATGATCGCGCCGTAGTAGCTTCCCACGTAACAAACGAGTTTCCGAAGTACTTAGTGCAGTAAACAAGATCAATCGGATCTCAATGACAGCACGTGTCCGGATGCGTGTGCCATGGAGTACAGTAACTGAATAAAATCTTCACTCCAATATATTAATATGCATGTCCATTCTGTATTGCAGCAGGGTTGCGGGCAGTTCAGACATGGGAAGTGAGCATTACTGCCTGAGGTGGAACAATCATCAGAGCAACTTGCTGGGTGTGTTCAGTCAGCTACTGGAGTCGGAATCGCTGGTGGACGTGACGCTGGCGTGCACGGAGGGACCCTCAATACGCGCGCACAAGGTCGTCCTCTCCGCGTGCTCCAGCTACTTCCAGGCCTTGTTCCTCGACCACCCGAATCGCCACCCCATCGTCATCCTCAAGGACGTCCGCTTCTCCGAGCTGCGCACCCTCGTCGACTTCATGTACAAGGGAGAGGTGAACGTGGAGTACTGCCAGCTCTCCGCCCTCCTCAAGACTGCAGAGAGCCTCAAGGTCAAAGGTCTCGCGGACATGACGAACATCAATGCAGCCGCAGCGTCCAGGGAGGAGCAACACCTTGCTACGGAGGGTCAGAGGGAGAGGGAGCACAGAGAGCGTGATAGGGATAGGGATAGGGATAGGGATAAGGAACGTGATAGGGAACCCGTCAAGGAGTGTGAACAGACTCAGCAACCACCTCAGCCACCTAGTGAGTCCGTAGAAGCCCTAGACATGACCGAGTGTCCGCCGTCGCCTACGGGACCTGGTAGCCCCTGTCCAGGACCTCTCGCCCTTGACAGACCCAGGAGGGACTCCGAGGATGCAGCTAGTTTAGAAGAGACGAGAGGCTCCCTGAGTCCCATCTCGGTTCACAGCGGTCCCAGCGACATGAGTCTCAGTAATAACACCGGGACCCCTGGGGTCCTGCCGCTCAATCTGCCGCAGAGTCGACTTCCGTCCCCGCACAGTACAGAACCCTTGGCAGGCCCATCCGGGTTGCCTCCGGTTCAGCAGGTTCCGCTCGTAAGTCCCATTTGCGAATGTTACCATGTACCTTCTAGTCTAAGTACGGTGTAGCACTGCTTGTTCAAGCAGACCAAAGTTCTTCTGTGTATGCTCAGTAGAGACTGGATAGTCTGTGAAGTTTTAAATTGTTACCTACCTCTAAAGACTTTTAATGAACTTTTATGTAAACCTTTGATTGCAGTCGTTGAAGAAGGAGGTGGACTGGGAAAGGTCGACGGAGGAAAGAAGCGCGAGCAGCGAAATATCGACGGACTACAGACTCCCCCCAGATCCGGTGAGTCGAATATTTTTTTTTTCCTTTTTTTTCATCCCACGACTTTCTACTTCATTAATTATTCTTACTCCTACATTTCTCTTTGCTCTGCATTTATATCGATAATTATTACCGCCGGCTGAAACCGCGCTCATCTGCAATCGTCGATAAAGCAAGTTCGTTAGGTTGCGGATGACGATAGTGTGACACACGTATTTTCACGATCGCAACGGCGAGTAAATTGCAGTGTACATATTATGTATCGTGCTTCTGTCACTCGTGTTACAACCGGAGTCGCTGGTTATGAAATACGGAGTGGAATTGAAAAAAAAAATTCTGGAAAATCTATATATTATCTCTCCGCATATATATATATCTATATATTATAATACTGTACTGATACATAAATTTAAAGCTTTTTTCGAATTCCTACATATATGGACGAATGACATCGAGATCAATTGCATGTGGGTCTGCTGCATGTGCCCAAATGCTTTGCTGTCCGCTGCTCTCCCTGCCGAAAAAAAAAAACAAAGAAAACAAAGTAATAAAAAAAAATGAAAGAACAAAAAAGTCAAACCTCGCGATAGCCTCTATCAGTTAATGCATCTATCGGTATCATTGCGGATGCTGTGAAAGTATCATTCGCTCGGTATGAACGAAAGATTCCCTTGAGTGATGTGACAAATCCTAAATTTTCAAGAATTCTCTCCAAAGGCACTATATATATATATATCCCGTCCATGATCCCGTGGGAAAACTTTCATTCCACGAAGTTTCCAGCGTTCCGTAAAACATCCTTGAAAACGCGTCCATTGATTACTCCAGGTAAATCCTGTTCACGAAAAAAAAAAAAACGAAATTGTCATTACCGTAGAATAAATTTTCGAAAAAATAAACGGAACGTTCCACGAGATTCGTTTTTGAGTATTGTGTCACCAAATTGTAACGCTGTCTGTAAGATTATCAACCGCCATTATATTGATTTCGAAATTAATTTCAAATCGAGACTCAATGCGTGTATTAAAAGTGCATGCATGTCGTCTACCAATCAAAAACAATCTCGTATTCCGTTTCCATAATTATCCATAAAATTTCATATCTCCTACCTCGATCTTTATCACTCACCTCTGTCTCTTTCTCTCGTTTCCTCTTTGACATAATCGTATTTATTCTCTCCTCATCTCTACGTGCACTTCACTCTCAGTTTCTCTCTCTCTCTCTCTCTCTCTCTCTCTCTCTCTCTCTCTCTCTCTCTCTCTCTCATTACCGCATCTTAAACTCGTTCTTTTCAATTGTCAGTCTTCTCTTCGTAATTCTGTCCTTGTAAATCCGACATATTTTCGAGTCTCTCGAGTCACAAATTTTTGTTTATCTCTAATCAATCCGTCGTTTTTGCGGGATCGTGGAAAAGCTATAAGGGTGGAAATTCTAATGCAGGGGATGATGATCTTCCTAAATGATCCATCCTAACGAAACACGTTTCCCTCGTCATGGATCAAACTCCCGAAAGCTCTTTTTGTATCTCTCTCGCTCTCTCCCTGTCCCTCCTTGTTTCTTACACATACAAACACACTTTCTCTCACTCTCTCTTTATCTCTCTCTCTCTCTCTCTATGTCTCTCGCTCTCTTTTTGAAGCTCCCGAATCCTTCCTGCCAGCCTGTCTTGCTAGCTCACTGTCAAGAAGTTGACCTTCGTTTTTGGCCATGGTTGTTTTTTACTACATATTTACATATATATATATACATACTATATATGCGTTATATATATCGTTATATACTATGGTATTATGTTCACTTGGCATAGACTCATATGTATGTATATATACATATATAATCGTAAATATATTTTATATCTATATATACGTATATATGTGCAAATTTTAACATTCATTATATCATTACTTTGTAATGTCTGTATTCCGACTGCTGTTTGGTTGAGTGCAATGCCTTTGCTCGGATAATATTTGCGTTGCGTTCGATAAGCCTTCGGGGAACAAATAAAAAAAAAGAGAAATGCGGGTTAACAAGAGAAAAACCAAAACAAAAGATATGCATTGTCGAGGGGGGAAAAAAAACGAAAATAAATAACGGAGATTTAAAAAAAAATATGTCCATGGGGGCCGTGCTCGGGCTCGAGCCATGGGGTTTGGCGGTTGGTGGGCTCGTCCACGTGTACAGCGTAGCTTTGTCGCGAGCGGGGCGCGCGCGCCAAACAAAAATGAGCGTCAACTTCTTGTGCTGCCGTTTATAACGGGAGAGAACCAACAAAAAGAGAAACGAGAGAGAGAGAGAGAGAAAGAACGAGAGAGAGAGAGAGAGAGAGAGAGAGAGAGGGAGAGAGAGGGAGAGGGAGAGAGAGAAAGTGAGAAAAAAGAGAGAGTGAGAAAAAGAGAGCGAGAGAAAGAGAGAGAAAGAGAGAGCGAGAGTGAAACAGAATGCCAGAGAGAACGAGAGAACGAAAGATAGAGAGAGAGAGAGAGAGAGAGACGCTTCTCGCCATTTATGAGAGACGTACATAAATAGATCGATCATCGAAGAGACTCAAAATTATCACTGACGAACTTGACGACCTGGAATGATGAGAGAGAGAGAGAGAGAGAGAGAGAGAGAGAGAACGAGAGAAAAGGATTACAAAAAAAATTCACTCTGACCACTGACGACTACTGATGGACTCCACGTGTCATTCTTGTGCTGTGACTACGCATGCTGAATGAGAGAGAGGCTACGAGGACGGCATAACCTAACTTCTGTACTATACGCACTTTACGCACAACAAGATTCTGACGTCGACAACGTTTATCAAGGTTTTACTATCGATTGTCACGATGGATATTTCAGTAGTTGACGAGAGGGGATGTTGAATCGCTTAATGACGACAGTGAGACTGACAGTGAGGCCAGAGTCGATGACTGTGAGAATGACACGTTGATGAGAGACCTACTAGACCATGAGATAAACAAGAGAGAAAGAAAGAAAGAGAAAGAGAGAGAGAGAGAGCGAAATAAGACAGATTGAAATCCAAGATAATAGAGAACTATAGAGAGTGAGAGTGAGAGAGTGCGAGAGAGAGAGAGAGAAAGAGAGAGTGAGAGAGAGAGAGAAATAGCGCGAAAGAGCGAGAGAAAGAGTAATTTACTCGAAAAGTGGGGAGAAGCAAGAAGTTGATGTTCTTGTTTGTTTGGTTGCAGGAGTTGATGGGTGTGGATGAGCGGGTGTTTGCGTGCATGTACTGCGGTGCCTCGTTCCTCCACCAGAGCAAGCTGACACGGCACATCCTCTCGCACAGCCTCGAGTCGCTCAAGTACCGCGAGCAGGCCCACCTGCAGCTGCAGGCTCAGCTGGGCCTCGAGCCCGGCATGCACCTGCCGCCGGAGGCCCACTATCCTCCGGGCGGCCCGGTCGAGCCCATGGACCTGGAACTGGCGGCCCACTCGGATCCGTCGTCCGGTGTAGTGCTATGCAAGTTCTGTGGTAAATCCTTTCCGGATGTTGGCTCGCTGATAGCCCACCTTCCGGCGCACACGGGTGATCGGCCATTCAAGTGCGAGTTCTGTGGGAAAGCCTTCAAGCTCCGGCATCATATGAAGGACCACTGTCGCGTGCACACCGGCGAACGACCCTTCAGGTGTACCCTGTGCGGGAAGACCTTCTCGAGGTCAACCATCCTGAAGGCCCACGAAAAGACACATTATCCAAAGTATGTGCGCAAGTTCCTGTCCCCGAGCCCGGTCGATCCCTCCGAGGAAGAGGCCCCACATCCGCCGCCCCCGCATCATTGAGCTCATCTACAACGCCGAAGACGAGGAATTCGCTCTCGGTTATCCTCATCCACGTTATCCTGTACCTCGTACTCGCACGAGTTGTCCTATTGTTACTGTTGGTGATCGTTGTCATTTAATTTCTCATTAACACTGCACGTTCGCGTGACAATTGCTTTATCGGTTTCACGTTGAACACGCGACGCGATCACTGGTCGCGTTGCGTAATCCCCCCCCCCCCCCAACGTCATCAACTCGGCGACCATGACGATCGTATTACGACGACGACGGCGACGACGAACAACCACCACCCGGGAATACGTCGAGTATACAGCTATATAGGGGTTAACTAGAATGTTTAACGGTATTTATTATAGTCTCTTTTTTCTCTTCGGATCTTTATTTGTTCCTCGAATTTTACTGTTTTTTTTAATTATTTTTTTTTTCAACTATCCGTTACGTTTCTGCCTCACTCCCACCACTCCGCCACCCTCCTCTGTTTCCTGCACTCTTCGTTCTCCTGGTTCTTCTCCACTCTTCCTCTTGAACTCTCCGTGGCGAGACGTATGCACCGGCACGCCGACGGCACGTCTCGCGCGACGCGAGAGACGACGTCCTTGCGTTGTTGTTAACACCATAGCGCCAAAGGGCACGACAAGGCAAAGCCGACGGTATTTCTAGTTAGTCCTGTGATTTTGGTTAGGATGGTTGGTATGCGTGTTCAGAGGGAGGGACACGTTAAAACGAGCTCCCTCGTTTAATCAGTGCTTTAAGACGAAACGTTTAGCTTATACACAACGCGTGCACGTGTGCACGCCCACGCGAATATATATATATATTGTATACGTAACACAACGTGGATATATATGTATGACAATTGCATGCGTGCGCGTGCACGCGTGCAGCGATAAATTATTGAGGTATAGTGATGAAGAACGAAGCGGGTGGGGTGAGAAAAGAGAGAGAGAGAGTAAAGACGAGAAGGTAAAGAAAAAGAAGAAGAAAAAAAACGTATAAGAAAAGTTTTACGAAAACGAGTGTAAGAGGGGGAAGAGCGTGTGAAAAAAAAAATTGGAGCCGCCACGGTTTGGTGCTTTTAAGAGATTTTGATAAAATGCTGTGAATATTATATTGAATTATGATATAACTATAAACTATTGTAATATGTACTGATGTTGTACGATGTGTACGATGACTGTTGTTGATACGATTGAGAATATTTTATACAGTTGACGGGTGGGTGCACGGGGAGTGTGTGTGTGTGTCGAAGAGTGGGGATGGGAGGTAGGAATTCCGGGGTCGAGGGGGTGGGGATGGTTAACGCGGACCGGGAATACGGGGTTTGAATTTCGCGTTTCGAAGAAAATGGAGCGAAAAGGAAAAAAAAGAATACGAGGGACGAAAACGACGAAGATTAAGATCGTGTATGACTGACGGAGACGCAGGATTGGGGTATCGCGTGTATAACGTGTAGAGGAGATACACCCAGGGATCACAATACTGTACGCGCACTTATTGTGACGCGTACGTGGACGTTAGGATATAAAATGGCGGACGACGTTTCTCCACGCGTCGCGCACAGGGCTGCTACTGAAGTTGTTAAAATGAGTGCGCTGGCATATAGTGGCTTCTTTCTGTCACCTTTCTTCATTGCTGCACCTGTATATGCTTTCTTTGTCTTTTTTTTTCCCCCACCACCAGTCCCCCGTACCTTCAGCAATCTTCCTTCTGCACGCTATACCCTATTCCATAGTACGTTTTCTCACGCTATAGTCTGTTCACGCGTATACTCCGGTGTCACGTGGGTACACGCCTCTTTGCTGCTATTAAGAGTTCTTTCTTTTTTTTTCTTTTTTTCTTCTCTCTTTGTTACGATCCTTCGACTCTCTTTCGTTTATCCTATACCCACAGCTCTTTCTACAGTTATGCTCGGACGCGGCTCCGACGAGGACAAATCGAGGACCGTGTACATATGTACGTTGAGCGTCTATTATATACGTATGTCCGTGTGTACCATATGTACGCGGACTTTATATACGGTCAATAAGTTACTAGAGGATCAAGTCGAATCATACCTGACGATGGGGTTAGCCATTGAGACGGTGCAATATCTATGCTGTAGGAAAAGGAAGAAAGAAGGAAGAGAGAAACACACACACACACGGTACTACTATACTGTTACTTTTATCATCGCTATAATTACTCTTTCGCTTAGCGTAATCGATTAATTAATTATCGACGTACTTTTTAAGATAGCCTAGATAGTCTAATCGTATTTTCTCCTTTATTGTTTCATTAGCGAACCTCTCGCTCCTCGGTGATAACGATCGTGAACTCCTCAATCTAGACTTCTTATTTATTTATTCGAGTCGCAGGTACATTCTTAATCCAAGGATACAAAAACGGGGAGGGAACGTTATGACCGCGCGGTAATTAACCACGGTTTAATTATTATTGCGCGTAACCAAGCAGAGACGTTCGAAAAGGGCAGAATTTTTTTTTTATAAGAAGAATTGTATTCCAGAAGCAAAAGCTTTTTATAATTCTTTTATAATTTTTCTTTTTTCTTTTTCTTCTTTGTTTCTTTCGCATTTCCTAACCACGACGATCAATTTACTATTTTCTTAATTTAAAATTAATTCTATTTTGTTTATTTTTTTTCTTACTCTATCGTTTTCCTTAAATTTTCGCCATTTTGCTTTCACGTTCTCCATCGACCAATCACCTGCACTCGCTCGTGTCTCTCCCGGCTCGTTTCACTTCGTGTTTCATCGAGTATACATATGTACACACACATATATGTATATATAATACAAAGCGTCGCGAACGATAATAACGACTTCTAAAAGCATAAGTAGCTAATCAGTGTGACGACGTTAGCGATAACGTTTTAGGGTTTTATTGTAGTTGAGCGCGAACGAGGGCGCGTGGTGTCGCCCATTGCGAAGCGTACGTAACGTATGCGTACCGACGAACGACGAGAATCACGGGAATGACGACGGTGACGACAGTTACGTAAGGCCGACGACAACGACCTACGTTTTCTCGCGAAGCGTTTTTGGGTGACAAGCGAACCAGTATTTCAATTAACTTTTGTTTTCCTATTAGATAAGTAATTAACATATACTATATATATATTGTTATACACATGCATATATATATATATATCGTGCGTACGTACGAGAGAATCACCTTGATGATCCTGTCCGGGGACCATACGTCCCATTGATTCTCTTCTTTTTTTTTCCCTCTATTTTTAACGCTTTATCTCTAATCGCACTGTTTTCGTCGTATCACGATCTCCTCCCTTTCCTTTTCCAACGTATTTCCCTTTCATTTCGCGAATTAACAAAGCGCAAATTTCGTTCGGACGATTGGATGACTTTTGGTCCCCGTTTCGATGACGAAATTCGATTTGGATATATGACGTAGGCTCGTTCCTTATTTTCTATATACGTTTTATTTTCTGTTTCTATATATATATATAGGTATATATGTGTTTATATATATATATATATCACACGTATGCACTGTATATTCACATATATATTTATATTATGTGCGGTACTGCTCTTGGCTAGACAAAGGAATATCGTAAAGGAGTCTTTATGAGAATTGGACGCGCGAGAACGGGAGTGATTATTAGAGCTGTGATGACTATACATATAATTATAAATTAATATACACAATTAATTTTTAAATATACCTATGTTCACTCGATATGACGAGAGAGAAAGGGGTGAGAAAAAAATGAAATTTAATCACTTAACCGGAAATCACGTCTCCCAGACGTTCAGCTGTCCGCGGCAACACAATTGTTTTGGACGTTTGGGAGACGTACGCGGTCTGCTGATTTTTGATGGAAAAATTGTTTGTCGCGAGACAATTTTGGATTGCGCGACCGCCGATTAGGTGCTGGGTTAAGTGGTTAACATCGTGTCCGTTCTAGGCTTCGCACTCACATCTCTGTGTCGCGTGGCGACCGGCTTCTCTTTTTTAAGCGTAATGGCGCATATCCAATTAATTGTGATTCGATCAGCTGTGATTTTTGTCCTTCCACGAAATTTTTAATTGTGACGTATGTACCTACGTTTGTTACGAGGTATATATATATATATATATACGTGTGGAAGGATATCGTAGATGGGACCCAGGTCCGTCCTAAGCGTCCTTGAGGATGCGAAGGAAAAAAAATTATGGACGTTAATCGGCATTTCTGTGATTTAAACGGAAACTCGACGGTAGAGTAATATTTGGTCATCAATCATCATCATTAGAACGTCGAGCGTGTACATTTTCAAAAAGACATTTTTTTGTAGGTAAGGGATATATAGTACGTGCATCGAAGGCTATGCTTTTAGCCTTTGTCTCTATGTGCGTGGGTAGTAGGTAAATGAGTGAAATGGTATCAAAAGAAATATTTAAAATTGTATAAAATGACTGAGCGCCATGACGCTTTTGGTGACAAACGATCAATCCTTTCGATCCGTTTGGGTTCGCACGATTATTCTTCTTTTTTTTTAATCGTATCTTTCGATATCCGATTGAATTTGATTGCCAAATTGCCTAATAGAGTCGTACCGTGTTCTTTTTCTAGGATGTCATGGCAGTCGAAGTTTTGCTCGAAAGGATTATTTAACAGAGCGTATCCATGTTCAATGACCCAGTATACGACAGGACGGCGTCTACGACGCTCGAAAGTTTAAGGTTCAGTTTTCACGGGGACGACGACAGTAATCTTGAAATCATTCCGGATACGATTCACGTGTCTGATGACGATGGTAGCTTGGGTTTTGAGATTTTTCTTTAATTTTACTTTTAATCTTTTTTCTTTTGGATCGAAAGGGTTGACGCTTTTGGATTCGTGCGTTTTGGTCAAACAGCCGTCGAGATGTGGGTGCGTTTATGCATATCGAAATTGGAGGGGAGTATACTGGCGAAATGAAAATTAAAAAAAAAATAATGCAAGTACACGTGGACGAGGCGAGGATTTAAAAAAGTGAAATAAAATGAGAAAAAAAGAAGCCAAGCAAAAGTTTTAACACTGACCTTTATCAATTGACACGGCGCACGCGCAATGTAAATGCTGACGCATTGCGTGACGTGCTGCGTCACTCGTTTAAATTGTGACGATTTTTTTTAACCTCACCTTGCAACACCATTTCACGCGTATTTCTGTAATTCCTCTGTGATCTTCGCCGCGGGAACCAAGCTTTCCGTCAACGTCATAAATTATCAATGCCCGTTAGCGACGACAATTAAAGATTTGGCGATAGTAAAATTTTTAATCGTTCCAATGCAAAATCACCTATACTGCCAAGGATGGTTTATATGGAATGGCACCCATAACGATCCAGAGCAAAATTTTGCGACACGATTTAAATGTAAAACTATTAAATTTCTATGTAACGAGTGAATTTCTCGTAAAAAAAAATTGTATTCGTACGACGTAAAAAGAAATCGTCGCCTATGAAAACGAGCGATCGTAAGAAAATAATGCGCTCGCGATTGATTTGAAATGAAGTATTTTATCGATAGAATAATCGTATTGTAATTGTAACGTCTAATTCTAGATATCGATTAATTCGCGAACATTCTCACTATCGACGACGTCAAAGGCATATTCGTGAGTTTTCTCGCTGCTCTTACGATTTTCCTTTTGCTTCCAAAAAAAAAAATCAGTCGGTCACAGTCACGGGTTCGCGTTTCGCAATCACAGCTCGCACATATTACAGTCGTATACTCATAGTCGCAGTCACAGTCACGCTATCGTACCGTTACGTCACAGCGAGTACTTATCCTTCATCATTTCGAAGCTTCGACACGTGGCACATTCCTTATCAGAGAGACTTTTTTTTACCCACGGTCAAAAGATATCCTGTCCAATGTAGCCAATAGAGGGATCAATCTTAAAATCCACCATAAGATCCTGACGTGTCCTTTAAGCAGAATATTCCTATCCCCCCCCCCCCCCTGATTCTTACTATCAACGTTAGACTCTCGCGAAGTTACAAAAATTCCCCAAAAAGTTGCATAAATTATTTTTTGAAAATCCATCTGACAGGGATATACGAAAATTACGTTCGTTCGTGACGTCATTATTTTCCTTTTTACTCACATGGTATCATAATACCATCAGCACGCGTGTCCATAGGGATATATATTACATTGTTACGTACATGGTGAATCTCGTAAAGATGACGTCATACAGGTCTCACGTGATCGCGTATATGTAATCCTACAGTAAGACAAACCCACGTCATGATTCTAATGACAGTTTAGGATAATACGTTATTATTCAATGCCTATAGAATCGCGTCTGTAAAATATCTCTTTTTAGGGAAAAAGATCGTCGAAACCGTACGATCGATAGATCGCTCGATACTGCGTGGACTTTTTTTGTACTTTTCTCGGAATCGTCCTAATCAATAATACTTGTTCGAATAGATCGTCGCTATAGAATGATCGTGTAACGAAAAGAAAGTGATGAGTGGGAGATTGATTCTTTATTGTGAATGAAAAACAAGCCTTGAGCATAGAATGACTGGGCATATCCTTATGGCAGTCGGTACCGTGTAGTCTCGATTATTTTAATACACGAGTCTTTGTCGAGTCAAGATTTTTTTTCTCGTTTTTTTCGTATTTCCCGCTCTTTCGATTAAACCAACATGTTCACGAGGACAGTTCCGAGCAGGACGTTGCGATATCGCGCTGCTTCAAAGGGTCCACGCAGTATCGTAATCGATCGAACACGCAAGGACATTATTGCCAGAAGTATTAATTAATTTTATTTATTTCGTCAATGGGGGAACTTGTCACGAGTACGCACGAGCACAGCCGAGTATACCCGAACGATTGCTTTATACTTGGTCTCACTGTGTATTGACGATTAGCATATACGATTTCCTGATACACAGAAAGAAGGGTCTGACTTTCGCGCCCCTTAATTTAATTATACCTGCTAATTTAATTCTTCACTTTCGTTCACGCCGCTCTCTACGTATCTCTTATCGTCTCTTATAATGTCTCTGTTATCTATTCGTTAAATTTTTTTACTTCTATTTTTTTTTTTCTTAAACGTTAGACATAAGTGCGTTACACCACGGCCGCGAAATAATGGTCGAACGTAACGAGGACGGCGGCCGTCACGTAACCTTGCAATCGTAAAGGTCTAAAAATATAATACACGCACGGAAGAACTGCATAATGCGTCAACTGCACTGCGCTATCGTTCATAAGCGTGAGTATATATATATACACAACGCCACACGTCACAAGATAGATAAATCATAAATTATACAGGGACTCTCAATTTCTCGAAGACGATAACCGATTTTCTCGTTCGCGATCGAGCTTCGCGCTAACGCAATTATTATTTTTTGTCGTTTTTCTTTGAACGATCAAAAAATATTTTTTTTTCTAGTAACACCCATAAAACGAGATGCATAGCGAAACAAAAGGAATTACGATCGGTATATGAGTCGCGATAACCGATCTGGTACTTGGCCGTTACAATAAGTCAATATACTTTCTGGCCGAGTGCAACGACGGAGAGTCATAATAATAACGTACGACCGTGGACCAATACGATCAGGCTGCGCCGTCATTGTACATAACTCGATCAGAAAAGTGAATCGTATCGGTACGTCGGTACGATCGGTACTGACAATAAGAGAAAGAGAGAGAGACAGAGAGAGAGAGAGAGAGAGAGAGAAAAAGAGAGCGCAAACAAAGTACCACGCCTATATATGCTCGATGCACTCACGCATATTTTCAGCGAGGAACAAACGAAAGGTCACTGTTCGGTGTGCGCTCTCTTTATTTATACTGTATTCAGTATTGATAATCGTAGAGGATTAAAATCTCTCTGCGATGCGTCAATGACGTAACGTGTATATAGATCGAACGAAGGATCGTCATTTAGAATGCATCCGATGCATCTACCCTTTCGAAGTGCAGCCCTCGTGGATATTTTGTTCTTCTGGGTAAATTGAAATTATCCGATTGCGATTGAGGGTGAAGAGGGAGGAGGGGTTGACTGGGGGATAGAGGGACGTAGGGGATGGCGCAAAGTGCAATCGAGACGAGGATATATATATACACACACACACATATATAACAGGGCGCCACGATATGCACCTCTGACGTAGAGTACAATCAATTAGCAAAGTTCCAATTAACGTAGGTTTTTAGCTCGTCGCCGAAACGGCTCATCCCCATCGCGACGACTGTAGGCGAATCCTGTATAGGGGTAGGGAAAATAAAAAAGCGCGGGATTTACGAACCGTTAGGATTCAGAGACTTGCCTTATATCCTTTTACCTGTAGGAGGTATATCTCTAAACACTGATGTATGCGTAATATACATTTTACATATGTACGTATAGTTTTAATTACGACAACGGATAATATACCTATGTCGTATATCTATATATGTGTACGAGCCTGCTAGGATCCTACGGGAAAGAAAGGACGCCATTTTTCCGATATTTCTTTTTGTTTTCTTCGCGATTTATTTTACACTTTCTTTTCTTATCTTTTACGCTTTTTTTCTGTCTATTTCGCTCCTTCTACCTTGCTTTCTCTCTCTCTCTCTTTTTTTCGCCTTTTGTGTGTTTTCTCCATGTTACAAGTCCTTACGCCCATTTTGATTCCCAAGGCAAGGATACTCCGAGCGATCTGTTTCGTATGATTTTCTTTCTTTGTTGTCCTATCGAGAGTCCCGCGATTCGATCATAGATCTCATATATTTTTTTTTCTTTCTTCAAGGACCCCTCCCTCCAAAGTGCATACGCCTATTGTGAATTTGCGAAAAACGCGTAAATCGTGTGCATGCAAAATTTTCGATTTCGACAAAAAGATCCTTCTCGCGATTACGGAACGGAGCCATCGTCCGCAATCGATCTTACCCTGATCTTTTTATTAAAAAATCCAGAAAAAAAAACAAAGCTGGGTAAACACACTTCGTCGCGAAGACGTATTTCCCGAATTAAAGAAAAAAAAAAGAAAAGGAAAAAATTGGTGAACTTTTTCGACAACACGCGAATGATCGTTTCCTTTTATTTTTATCCCCCCTCCCCCCTCCTTCTCCTCCTCCTCCTTCACCCTAGTTTTTAGTCTGTACACTTTTTTTTTCTTGTAAATTCCTCGCAGCGATTTCCACGCAGTATTAGACACACTCACGCTATTCGATCACGACCGATCGTCGATCGGCGCTGATCGCGATCTACGTCTAGGATCTATATGACGGAGATAATTTTAACGAAGTACAAGCGTGATTGAGCCGCGCGTGAATGTCCCGTGTGATACGTGTGAATGATAATAATGGTATGAGTGGCCAAGGAAGGAGGGGTAGAATGCGCGCGTTACGTTTATGATAATTTAGGTACCTATATACATATGATAAATGCGCGTACGCGTTGTCACGTGCTACGACGTGTGAACGCGCGTGCGCGCATGCGTACGACGTTTAGTAGGACTATATGTTTCTGGGCTAAAGTTCCTTGGGGGGTGTGCGTGTAGCGTTCGCTGTTACGCAACCCCAATGTGATGACGGTGCTTTGTTTCTCTTTTAATTATACGTTAATTTTTATCATCATCAATTAGGAGGTACTGTTACATTAATTAGGATTTATTTTATTATTCTAACAATAATATAATTATTATAATTCAATTATATACCATTTACGTTTTATCTTATACATACATTATTAAAATATAAACGCCTATTTTGAAACACTGCCTTTCGTTTACTTTTTCTCTCTTATGTTTGTATACATACATATAATATATATACACACACACTTATTATTTACTCTCCATCATTGTATCTAGGAATTTTCTTCTTATCGATTATTGTGTCTCTTTGCAAGTTTCCAATTTTTTTTTTTTCTTATTACTTTTACACCCCTCTTTTTTCCTGTACGCCATTGCGCGTCAGATGCCCCATCCCTTCATCTCGATCCACGTGCTTTATCTAAAGTCCCGTTTCCATCGTATCTCCTTCGCGGCGCGTTGCGAGCGGTGCTCGAGAGATCGTGAAAAATCATGAGAAAGGTCACGCTTTCTCTTGCTCGTTGTGAGACAACCTTTATTGCCATTTCGTTGTTATCGAGAAAAACATTTTTCCTACCGATAATACGCCCGTCGGTTTAGAATCATTGATACGCGTTGACGATTAATCGCGTCGCGCACAAAAATATTGCTGCGCTACAACTTAGTTCGTCGCGATGCCGCGTGTCTGCGCCACTGTAGCTACGCCATTTTTATTGTTTTTCCGCTTTCCATTTGTTTTCCTCTCTCGTTTTACCGTCAGGCTCGAAAAACGTACGCCAAACAATTTTTTTGACACGCGCGATGACTTGCCAGGTTTTTAATAGACGCGAAAATCCCAGCGTTAATTGGGCGACCGTTGAAAACGCCAAATACGAAAATTCTCCAATAAGAAACATCGAGCAACCACGATAAACGCGTGAACGACCTTCGAAATTCATATCCTGGATATATGGTAACGTAAAATCGATGTACCGTCGCTGAATTGAAAAGATAAACAAAAAAAGAATCAATGTCACGTAGAATAAAGTCGTCGAAAATACTAAGTCCCTCGTGCACCCGCTCGTGGGATGCGAAATCGTAGGATGCACTATCTCCGGTAATATCTTAGCTGTGAAATTACGCAAGCCGTTGCGCAATCTCTATCACGGTTGCAAACAGTAATAACGTGTGGTGCATCTCTTCAAAACTCGCGATATCCCCGTCGATAATTTCCCTCGCAGTCATCGCACGATGCGCACGACGAGGTCTCGATGTTCCGCGCGTGCAGGATATTTTTCGCGACAGTCGACGATGAAGACGACTTCATTCTTTTATATTCGCAAAAAAAAATAGCAAAAAATCGGTCCAGACATGCGACAGACCGTGCGAATTGAGAGTACCCACCGTTACGCTTTTTATTTGGAAAAAAACCCCAAATCCTGCTTTTGTCGTCGATCGCTTTGAGAATTCCGTCTACACCATTATGAAGGCCGATGACATTTGTCCTTTTACGAGTGACTGACTTCGAGGCGAGATCATCGGTAAAAGGAAAAAAAAAATTCGGAAAAGCATTGGCCATCATCATCAGAACGGAAATTGAGACGAAATAGGTAAAAATCTCGATAATCAATTTCTCTCGATCGATTTCTCAAAATAGCTCATAGAGCTGTATGCAACAATATAATTAGGACTCTCCATTCCCCACGTTTCATCCGATTTATTTTACCGATCGAATACGTAACGCGACGAATTGCAGAAATGGACGCCCGGCGTCGTGTCACCGTCGAATTTTCACCGACAATCACGACGCCCCATCCCGATCGATCCGTAACTAACTTCACGATCATCCGAAATCGTCGTGTCGTCACGTCACGACGAGATTCGAGAATAGGCATTCGAAAGCCTATTAAAAATCCAAAAGGACTTAGGGCGTCCCGACGCTCGGGCGTTCATTCGCGAGCGACGCTGTCGCGAAAGTTCTCGCATTAGCTGGCTGGCGCACTCGACTGACTGTAAAATAATTAGACGTTAGTGGATATAATGAGTAAAGGGGACACGGGAAAGGGGTATACTCCATGCTTGGGCACCCCCTGGGTCACGGGGTCAGGGATTGTGGTGAGAGGGGCTTCGGAGGGTTGGAATAGAGAAAAGGAAATTAAAAAAAACAATAAGTGGCGTAAGCATAACTACGTATAGTATTTTACCGTAAAAAAAAAAAACGTGAAACGTAGAGGAGGCGAATGCATTGGAGTAACGCAGTAAGGATAATTAACGGATAACGATAACACTAATGATAAATGATATTATATAGGTGAGAGGTAATGTTTCATAAATATATATATACACACATATAATATATATATATATAGAAACACAAACCGTAACTATTATACATCTTGTACAGTGCTGTACATAGTAATACATAGTCGCGACGCATCGTTGCGTACACGCATGACAACACGTCATACGTGCGTCTACGTTAAACGATAACGTTTAGCGAATCGATGGTGCACAAAGGAGGGAAGGGGGATGGATGGCACTGGCTTCTAGCATGACTGCAAAATACACGCCGTTATTCGCGATTCCATTCGCGAATCTACACACACTCACGTATATATATATATATACAGTCCCAGTATAGAGAATCGCGAATAACGTAAGTGCGAATAGCCGTGTGTTTTTCGCCTTGACGTATATATTGATTACGCGAGGTACTTGGACACACGGTGTTGCGCCTTTGCATGTGCATATAAAGGATTCACCGAACACAGAATGCACTCGTATATACAGTAAGACGATATGCACGTGCATAGGATTAATTAACACGGAGACGACGGAGCGTGCAGCTACGTGCATCTCGATAAGACAAGGTCGCAGCATCAGGACGAGGCATAAGGTTTGAGACGATCTTCATGATCGTCGTTCTGTTATCGGCGAGCGACTTCGAGGAATCTTTTTATCCCAAGGTATACCGTTAGACGTACGCGTGGTTCGTTGAAAGGAATAAGTTTAAGTTTAAGCATAAAGTTAGGTTAGGTTACTTATTACACGTTGATGATTATTGGAATTAACGTTGAGTGCCGATAAGACGCCACCTGGTGATAAACGGAGGTACACGCTCGAGTGGTACGTTCGTTAGGTACACTCCGAAGGTCTTGACTGGTTGAGGTGAATCCGCCTGTACATACGTGGGGATGTCACTTGTACAGGAGGATTGACGAGTGAGAGGTATGATAAAAATTGGCGATTTTAATAGTTGAGAAAAATCAATTGTCTAGATACGCATTAATTCATCGCGGAGTAATCCAGTACTTGGGATATCGAATAAAATGGCGGTGATTTTTGTGAAATGTAGTTTTTCTTACGAGTGGCCGATCGATCGAGTACCTACACCGCAGGGTCTCCTTGACCCCGTCTCACCAGTTGAGAACTCGTGACTTACTTCGGGTATCGATGGGATACGTGTATTACCTCGATCGCTCTCTGTACTGTACTGGGCGTACATATATAGGCTCTTTCGAATAATTCTTGTCGGGGATTATTAGTGTGACGTGGTCACGCTGCTCGTTAGTGGCGCTGCTGCTGCTGCTGCTTTCGTTAACGCGTAAACACACACCTCGTCCCGATTCTCGACCGGCAGAGGGCTGCTGTTAAAATGGGGAGAGAATCGCCAGAGACAGAACAATATTAATTTACGATTAGAATTAACGTGAAGGAATTATAGCGATTGTGCATTGCGCGAATTAACAGGCGTGACCTTCGATGGCCTTTCTGCGTGACGCGACAATGACGCTTACGAGAATGTGGCCGCGAAGTCGAAGGGAAGAAGAAACATGGCGGCTTCACTTTTTTTTTTTCATAACGAGGAATTTAACGTTGGATTATACGAAATTTTTTTGAGTCCCTTTTTTTTCTCGAAAAGATGAATTTGATGATATATCGTTTTTTTTTCCCTTCGAATTCGCTCTCTGTGTTTCTGTCTTCTCTTCTGTGCGATCGCGTCGCGTCGTGCAATGCCGAATAATAACATTCAAATCGTAGGCGAATAATGAGATATCAGTTCACGTACGAGAACCTACTATGCAATGAATCCAATAGCAATAACGTAAAAAAAAAACAGAAAAAATGATGAGCGGCGGAAACGTCGAAATGCAACGTCGGGATAAGTTTTGATATCGATTTGATTCATTTCCGCGTATCCGCTGATTAAATGCTACACTAAAATGCATATAGAAGTATATATATACATACATACACATATGAATATATATATATTGTACGTCAAGAGAATATTTATACTAGTATTTTAATAGTTTTAGTACGTAAATACGCGATATAATATATATATTATATAAATATATATATATATATTATGAAAGAAAATGGGGGATGTACTATAAGAGTGATAGAGTAATCGAACGCTGTAAATACATACAACACACATAGGAATATTATTGCACGATATATGATATATATATACATATATCTATTAAATATGGATAGCGATAAAGAAAAAAAAAATATTACATAGAACTATTATATACACGAGCATAATTAATATAGTTAAATATGTGAATAGGAGTTAATCTCACTAAAAATTACCTGTATGATTATATCTAGGTTGAATAAGTGACAACAAAAAAAAATTTATTATGTAAAGGAGGCGTAGGCATTATTACGGAGACACGTAATCATAATTATTACGGTAAACAGTTAGCCGAAGTAGTGCGATGGAGAAAAAAAGTGAAAAAAAAACACGTTGACAATTAATCTAGAACGAATATATTGTTTCTCGTACGTTTGGGCACGAAACGCGCTAATTCCTTTGAACAGTGTGCTCCGGCATTTTTTTACGATTCTCAGAGTCACACCGCCAACAACCCAAGGCCGACGCTAGCAAATCACTATCAACTGTCAATCACAATCATTATCATTATAATCATCATCATCAATACCATCGAACCCTTTTTACCGTGCCTCAGACATTATTTCCCATCATCCTCCCCTACGTGACCTTCATCCATGCATTCGGTCCAACGTGACGACAATCCCCTCCCCCCCTTTTTAACTCTCCCTTCACCACCCCCCATTTCGTCCCCCGCGTCATTTCGTATTCTCTCTCCTTGCACCAGGTATCCTTTTCTCAGACCACCCCCCCCACCCTCATGCATTTACGTCAAGACCGCGAACCACGTCTCCTCGATACAGACACCTCCCAGGGCACCCGTTGCGAGAGAGGGAGAAATGGCTGCCGAAAGTCCAAGGTATAAAACTCTAAACGGAAAAAAGCTCGTGAAATTCCCACGAGTCCTCGTCTACTTGCCGTGCAGCAGCTACTCTTATCCGTGATGCGAGGACATTCGGTACCAGGATGAATCCGCAGCCCCTCTGGTACGATGAAATTAAAAAAAAAGTATACTCAGATAGAGGGAAGAATTCCAAGCGGGTACGATAAAGGTCTGCATACATTACGTACAGCTATATACAGTCCGTCTCTCTCTTAACGATGCAATTCGGCCTGTTATGCAACCCTTGCTTAGATACGAAACGAAATAGTCGACGAATAAGAGCAATGCGGTTGAACAGCCCATGAATTCGTTATTACCACAGTTTGCATGAGCTTTTCGGAAAAGAGGTGGGGAGGGGGAGGGACAGGAAGAAATATCGGCACGCGTCATTTCCTGTATCGCACGGCTCGTGCATAGGGTACAGGGGATCGAGTACAGAGAAAGGAGGTAGGAGAGAGTTCATAAGGGTGAGTCTTGCAGTATTATATCAAGGGGTATCAGGTAGAGTCACCCTTTCGCGTGGTACACGCAGCCACACTCGGTAAATTCCGTCGGATCCTCGTTTTCTTTTCGGTGCCGGGTATAACCGTGCATGGAAGTGGGGAGGGGGAGAGAGAGAGAGACATAGGAGAAGCGAAGGAAACTAGTACAGCTGCAGAGACATATGCACTCATCGTTGGGGAGATATAGCGATCCGTAAAGGGGGTGAGGGAGGACGAGAGAGAGAGAGAGAGAAAGAGGGGTGAGAGGAAGATCAAGAGAAACGCACACGTTTCCCCGATATGAATTCGGCGACACGCGCCGAGGTCCAGGGGTGTATTCACCTGGCACCGCCCCAAGGCACGCCCACCTGCGCGATGCCAACTGCAGCAACGCCTACGTCACCCATACCATCCACCTAAAGCATCACCTACACCTTATGCTACACTTACGCCTACCTCGGCTCTCTACCCTTGACGATAAAGCACCTACCCACCGGGACAAACCTGGGGCCACTACTACCCCAGTTCGCTCACGCGTTCCTCGAGTTTCTGGATCGGGTCACCGGGTGACGTAGTCCCGCGCCGGCAAGACGCGCATTTACAAATCCAGTCATGCACACATATACCATCCACTGGGACTGCTATTAACGAGGTTTGTCTGACGCCAAGGAGAGATCGGATTTGGGACGTATATAGGCGTGTCATCAACATCGTTGTACGCTATATATTCGTTATTAATCGGGGAATCGTCCGAGGGAATTACGTAATTGAAGTTTACCCTTCGTCATCTACGAGCCATTTGTCCCGTCTCTCATGCAAGCTCTCTGGGATACCGAGGTCTGCCGTTTATCTTAGGACCAGGAGTACGTATCTCGTACCTGGAAAGACTTCGGAATTGACGAGAGGAAAAGAGATGGTTTTGCATGGATTCGAATACGAAGAGAACAGGGAGGCTGTGTTTATGGATCTTTTTATATTTTGAATCTTGATACGAAAACATGTATCTTGTCGAGGAGACTTTTTAATAGACTCAGAATCCCCCACCACAGTAGCTCAGGGGTACACGCACTTCCAAATCGTGAGAGAATTAGATCGGAGTTATGATAGATTAGAAGTGGGATTATCGACGCGTAATGGGATTTTATCCCAATGACAGATAAATGATCGCGTGTATACGCAATTAGATAATGGTATATATTATTGTATTACAGAATTTATTTTTTATTCTCAGTCATACGCGTGCCATTCGTATACGCATACAACGTGAAGTTAATCGATATTTATTTTATGCCAATTTCACAGTACACAGATACGTACAATACGATATACGTCTCTCTCAGAAGTCCGAAACTTTATGAGACTTGCTAATAATATTACAAACGATAGAATTTATTTAACGAGCTCACCCGTATACCATTGTCTAACGTATCTAAACTGTTTTACCCGTACGAAGTGCCCGTAGTGTAAAAGCGGGGCCCGCGCATTTCCCATTAGACAGTCGATGCGCATCGGACTCGCGCACTTTTTCATTTTCGTATAGTGTGCATGCGCTGAAGGTAAATGGGAAAGGTTTTAAAAAAGGAGGGAAAAAAGAACGACAAGCATGTAGGAGATTACATTTTGAAAGGTATCACCGAAAAGTTAGTGACATCACGGAACGATGAGAGAAAAAGGAGAAAAAAAATGGGAAGAAGAAAAAGCGCGGGAAAATACGTCGCTTTCACTTTCTCGCGTGGTGGACGTGACGAAAACGTCACAGTGTTCAAGTTTTGTTGCGCCATCGCTGTGTAGACGAACGGAATTTCGCATAATAGTACTACAGAAATATAAACAGTAATAAGCTTTCCGTAAGGATAAACGAAGTGGGTGGGATATGAAGGAAAATAATTAAGGAAGAGAGAGAGAGAGAGAGGGAGGGAGGGAGAAAAAAAGAGAAAATAATAAAAAACGAAACCTACGAATTGTTATGTTTTCTACAGTAACGTTTGTACCGACTTACAACAAGATTTGTACAATATATGAATAACGTATAACCTATACGACATAGGTTTACCCAGATGCAATAACTTTTTTAAACGGTGTTACCAACGGAATATTTTTCATACAATGTCAAAACTTCGATTCGTCGCAGGCTGCCACAGCAGGACACATTTAAAGCACACGCGCGCCCCCTGCGGGATAAAAGATACTCATATTTCGTTTTGTGCCAACCAGTCTTATAGGATTTACGTTTTCTTTTTTTTTCATTTAATCCGGATAATGTGGTTATAATCGTGTAACAACAAAGCAATACCTATACGTAGCCATCTTGTCATTTATTCCTGTCATCGTAAACCTCCTTGTCTAAACTGACAGAACCACACGCATTTCTCCCCACCTCGCCTGTCACCAAGTGCTGGTTGTCAATGATACATTAAAAAAAAATAAACTCGACACTCTCAGCCTTATTGATCCTGAACCTTTGACACGATCCTCAAATTTATATCTCCTTGTACTACCACCCTATATAAACACTTTACAGAAATTCCTCCCCCTTTACCTTTCTTTTTATTTTTCTCGCAAATTTTCAAAATCGCTCGTTCGTCGTTCACTTCTATTTTTAATTGTCACCGACGCTTCGCGATATCGCGTATAAATTTTGTCATGCGTCCGGAAGTCGTACCGACGGCTTCCGGTGTCGAATGACTTCTTTTTTTTTGTTGTTGTTCACACAGTTCGTGGAATGCCTCGATACGACCTTGCTGATTCTACGTATTCCGGGTCACGATACGCGACACGTATACGAACTTATCGACGTGAGATTTTATCCGAGGGCTTTAAACTAGCGAGGAGCCACGCGTGCATTTTTTTTCCCCTCTATCTTTTTATTACTGCATCGTTCTCTCGATGGTATCGTTATATGGGGAATATATCCATATATCGGGTATTCCAAGAATTCCCGTGCTCTTACGTCGCACGAGAATACGTGGAGTGTATATCATTCTTTTTTCTTTCTCCCCTTTTGGATTGTTCATTTTTATTTTTTGTTTATCTCTCACGATACGCCTCGTTGTCCTACTTCCTTTCTTCTTCCCTTGTTCTTCGTCTTTTTTTTTCTTTTCTTTGCCAATTTTTCCTTTCTCTCACTACCCAGTAAGGAAATCAATGCAATCAGCCACTATTTGCAAAAATATCATTGAGATAAATACAGGCACGCACACCGACATACATACATACGGAAAGATACGTCTGACACTTGGAAACTCGTCCCAAAGTACTTATCCACATTTGACTTGCGATTTCGTTTGGTAAGATTGCTAATGTTGCGCGGTGTATCTTGCGAAAATCTTTTGCGAGTCGAGCGAATAAATTAACAATCAAATTTCGTGTCTAGTGAACGGACGAAATTAGCGAAAGCATTGCGAAACGATTGAACGATTCTTTGCGGATTTGAAGAAGACAAAAAGGGAGAAAGAGAGAGAGAGAAAGAAAAATCATTGTAAAGAGCTCGTGGCCATTTTTCTTCTCTTAATTTCACGCCAAGAAATCCGCAGGATACACCACGTAAATAAAAGCACTACACTTAATTTGATGTAACGTAATTCCTTTAAGTTCTTAGAAGAACGAATGCATATCATAGTTGTAAATTAACAATTTGTGAAATAAAAACTGCAAACTGTTTGTGTTAACGTTACGTCATTAAATCGCAATACTTGATATATAACGTACCTTATACCCGCTTCGAGTGACGCAATAAACTGGTCCGTGACCAGTAAATCATCATAATCATACAACAACAATATCAATCTCCTAGAGGATCAACAAATATCTGGGTAAGTTCCCTGGTTTTCCGAAATCTCTGAAAAATTATCAAAAAAAAAATATATTTTCGACCCTTTTCCCACTGAAATTCTGAGTCATTGTCCCACGTGACCGTGAATGACGAACACCCTACAGGCGTCATCAGTGTAAAGACAAATGGATACACGCACTGCAATAGAATGCTACGTAACCCAGTGTTTGTGTGTCTGTAGGTGACCTTGGCACTTGGATTGGAGGTCGGCGGCTGGGGTGCCCTGGTGGAGCGATCAGGATCCCACAGCAGCAGCAGCCTCCTCGGTCACGGAGGCTTCGCAGGATTGACAGGACTGGCTCGTCGCTGCGGCGTGTGTCTAGCGACATTTCCATCGGCCTGGTTACTCGAGAGGCACGCGCTTCTTCAGCATGCCGGACAACCATCGGACGATAAGCCGTTCACGTGCGAGCAGTGCGGACAGCGTTATCGCTACAGATCGGCCTACGTGAAGCATCGCGAGCAAAATCATCGTGCTCGGCTGCCAGCTGATAAGCTCTTCACCTGCGACGTCTGCGGCATGCAATTCAGGTACCTTAAGTCATTTAAGAAACACAGATTGAACCACGCCTTGGAGCGGCTGCAGAGAGCACCGGAGCACCAGCCTGGACCAGCCGAGAGAAGCGACCAGGTATCCAGCACTGGAGAACCGTCGCAGATGGAAACCGGAAGTGATACCAATCCAGCGGACGCGGAGGAGCGGGTGCAGGAGATAACGGAAAACACGCGGGAGGAGACCGTCTCGGAGACGACGAGCGTCCAGGATAATCCGGAAGCTGCGGAGTTTCAGCGTGCCGACGGTAGCGTCGTTGGTAGCGGAGTGGTTGGTACCGGCGAGACCAGCGAGATCGGTGACGTCGACGATGGCAACGTGGATGACGACAGGAACGAGCCGACAGACGCCATTTTGGGTCTGATACGTGGACACGATCCTGACCGACGCGAGAGACGCTTCGCTTGTCCATTTTGTGGAAAATGCGTAAGATCCAAGGAGAACCTGAAGCTCCACGTTCGCAAGCACACCGGGGAACGGCCATTCGTCTGTCTCTTCTGCGGACGCGCATTCGGCGGTAAGAGCGATCTCACCAGGCATCTTCGTATACACACCGGCGAGCGTCCTTATCATTGCGAAATGTGCGGCAAGTGTTTCGCGCGCGCCGATTACCTCTCGAAGCATCTCACCACGCATATTCATCAGCGCTAATAATAACGTTAAGAGAATAACGAGCGATGCAACGTGACAGGTGACACTCGCGAGATGCCTGGTCCAACGGGAAGGAGGAGGATCCTGAAGGCGAACCGGAAGGGGAATGGCTAAAGAGCGAAATGAAAGATTTTACGTGAAACAAAAAAATTGTGCAAGCACGCAACGGACAGTGAGAGAAAAAATGAGGTAAAGAAGTAACGAAAGAAAAAAAGAAAAGAAAAAAGGAGATAAAAACGAATCGCATCCATCCAGCCCAAATGGCCCAGAAGAAGACGCGTCAATTAGCACACGGGCTACATAAGACGGTACTAATCCCTATAGCGTTTCTTCGCGTTGTAACGTATGGGGATCCGCCATAAAAAAAAGAATCACGCCGTACACCACAGAGAAGATTTACTATATTATGCTAGTGAGAATAATTTGTGATAAGGATCTAAACCAAAGAAACGCGACGACGCGGCAGGCGAAACAACGGTGTCAAGCTTTTTCTTTCCTGAAGAGTGATATAATATAGTAGGCTATTACATATATATTTGAATATTCGTAACGATAATGATAATTTTTCTATACGCGGTCCATATAATGGCGCCGCGACGTTTAGTGGTTAGGACGTCAAGGTGGAGACGCCGCATAAGCGACGTGTGCATGGAACGGAAGGATCCCACGTCCTTCTGGATAGTGTGCCGGTGCCTTTGAAATCCCGAATCCTTTATAATAGATAGCAATAAATTTCGTTTCTCTCTCGGTCCTCCTTCCCGGAATTGGGTTCGTACGTTCCACGGGTTCTCGCGAGAGGCGCTGTGAACCATCTTCATCATTATCATCGACTATCACTACGAATCATTATGGTCATCGATTACGACCACCATCAACCACCAAGATCCTCTACTCGCTCGCTCCTGTACAAAGCTTCCCTATGTCACTGTCCGTTTAAACCGTTACCATAATAGAACTAAATGTGTGCACGTTCAAGTCGCTGAGCGCGTTGTTACTAAGAGACGCTTTCTAAGATAATATATATATATATATTATGCGTATGCGTGTATATATATATATAATCTTGGAATTCCTGCTCCTCCATGCTCGCGCGTTAACTAGATGCAAGACAAACGAAGTTGAATAAAGGTGCTACCTATGGATTAAGGTCGATCGTGACGTACCGGCCGGCAAGAAGCACTTCTATAATGTTTATGTTTATGTTTAAAACGTCCACCGTGCCAAATTATGAGATAAAAATGCTAGTGTCGATCGACGGACAAGAGGAACGTAAGCAAGGAGAAATATAAGAGGAATGTGAGAGTCTCAAGTAAGACGAGAGGAAACGCGCATGCGCGAGAAAAGTCGAGCGTCCATTATTTCGAGGATCCCTCCAAGAAGTCAAGTAAACCCGGCTCGGTGCACGCGTGAAGACCAATTAGTAAGTTTAGGATAAATTGAAGGGAAGAGAATAAAAGAGTTAAGATATTGTATTGACAAGAAATATACGGAAATGGGAAGATCTCGAGGCAGCGGCGTTTATTCAGCACTGCTTTTATTTTCCTCGTACACTTTTGTTCTCTCTTACGCGAAACTTTCCCGTGACTTTTTTCTCTCTCTCTCTTGCGCGCCGAAGCTCCTCCCATTTCCATCGCCGTTGACAAAAGGATACACTCGCGATAAAAGTGGGTGAAAGAAAGATAAATAGAAAGAAAGAAGAGACCACTAAAAAGGGAAAACACGTGTGCAACGAACAGGGGCGACCGCGTAGGAACGAGAAGCGACACATGTAAATCGCCCTAAGATTCTTCTTTTCGCGCTTCTCGTTCTTACGCCATTGCATCGAATCATCTTCACGAAAATGCAACGAAGCAATCGTTTTACGAAACAACGAAAACTGAACGGTCGTTACGTTGCTCTCGCGCTGCTAAACAATTCCGTGGCGCCTGGCGCGTCGGATGCTTTGTCCGTGCTGTGCTCTAAGACTAAACAATAAAAAAAAAAGGAAAGCAACGATGAAAAAGGAAAACGGAACAAGCAATACATAAACGACACACATCCGCGACATTTCCACGTAAGATTATCTTTAAAAAATCGAGTCTCAACTTACCACCCTCTGTTTCTTCGATTCTGGCCAATTCCGAGCTGTTACCAAAAAAAAAGTCAAAAGAAGAAAAGTATCCTCCTACAAAACGCGCGGTCGCCATCGCGCATCAAACTCTTTTATTACTGACACGTACAAGCTACTCTTTTACCTGAGAACGAGATAAATGTATCTCGGCTTATTTATTAACCAAGTCCGCCGATTCTTTCTCGTGGTGAGAAAGGAACGAGCAAATGGACAGTAAACATATATATTGTGAATCTCATACAATCGTTGCCGTCGATAATTGCGACAGCACCAGAATCCCGAAAATACTTTTACACCATCCCGGCTGACAATTGGCCACTGCGCGAGACTCGATACTTCCATTTGGATACAAATGACATGACAATCCAGTTGGGGTTAATTGACAGTTGAACAAGCCGAGTGCGCGCGCACGTCCATACCTATGGGTACTGTCAAGCATACCAATATACAAACGTAAAAATCCACTAGAAGAAACTATATATAAATATACACCATTAATCGCAACGGGTTCTTTCGAACACGGTTTTTTATTACGGGACAGAAAATACGCAGTGCGTGTTTGTCTCACAAGGCTATAGTAATTTCAAAAGCACATTAATATTTGGGCAGCCCACTAATTGCCAAGACAGACGATTCGAAAAGATGGCGCTGCGGTCGCGTCAAAACCTTCCATTTACTTATTCGATTGTCCTTCGAGTTTCTTGCGCGATTATACCCATTAGTTTTGTCACAAAGGGCCAACGAGTACAAAGGACGTCGTTTAATTAGAACGGGACGGGCTTGGTATTAAGGGATTATCGTTTGTCGTAGTGCCTACTTAGGAGGCAGCACTTCAATTCTATTTTTGCGTTTAATTAATAGCGCCATAGCTGCCGGTTTGTTTTTGCAGTTTCACTCGATGCTGCTGCCACGGCTCCCTTTTATTTCTATTTCTCTCGCTCTTATTATCCCTTGCGTTTTTGGACGGTCGAGTAGAAGTTTCATTCTTTTTTTTCTCTTACTCTCTCCTCGCTCTCTTTCTCTCTCTCTCTGAACTTTCCTATCGCGTGTATACCGTCAATGGAACGTTTTGAGAAAACTCTAGTTGGCCGCCATAATCGTTATACGAGAAATCTTGATCGTCGGATTGGATTGGCAATTAATAGGTTCATCCTCAATTATAAACGGCTTAATTTAATGCAGGACAGCCAGGCGTTATGGAATATACGGGCATTTTAAACCACGGTTTAAGATTGTAGCTAACTATACAACACCAAGTAATATATATATAATATATATAAATTCTAACACATATATATATTATATGAGTATATATATAATAATTATATATATAAAAATATATTTAATGAATGTTCCTATATTTATACTATAAGTATGTAATAAGTGTACTAGATGAATATTCGATGGTGATTTCAGGTTTTTACCAAAAATGAAAAAAAAAGTTGTATGTCTGTCTAGATTGTAGAAAGGTGTGATGTTAGCACGGGAACGGGCACGAAGCAAGACGTACACGTATGTAAAAAAAGAAATGGGCGATAATTCTGTGAATCCTACAAGTTGAACCCAAAGGAGAGACGCGATGACAGAGAATAATAATGCGAGAGGAAAAAAAGCAGGTCGCGCAAGATGGAGGCGAGGCGAGGGTCTTCCTACATTGACTGAACGATCAGATGTGATATACGCGTAAGAAATAATTAATTAATGATTATTTACCATAATCGTATATATGTAATTAATATTACTAGTATGGTTACGATATACAAACATTATATCTATATATTGTGTATAGGTAGATAGGGACGTATACAATGTTTTTAACTGGTTTATCGATGTTCTGAGGATATATGCTAAGTGTATTTAGGTAGCAAGATGGAAGGTCTCTCATGGTTGACGCTCGATTCAATAGGAAGTATCGCGAATTGTCCTTTTCTTTCGAATATCAAATGTTATATATTATTTAAAAAAAAAGAAAAAAGAAAAGAAAACAAGGAAAATAACTCGTCGACCATAATTCGCGCTTCGGCCATATAAACTTTCCCTGATCGTTTCTCCGAGCGAAAGAAACGTCTCACACACCTGCTCAAGAATACCTTAATTTTATTAACAAAAAAAATAATACTATGTTGTAATTATTTATATTTATTGTTATCGATAAGTAATTCATGGTATTACGTTTCTGGGATTCGCGATATTCGTCGGAGTGTCGATACTGCGCGGCCTGGCGGCAAAAATTGGAAGCAGACGGTCATTTCGTATTATACGTAACGTAATACATTTGACAGCGAGCAGCGCGCTCTCGTCCTACGATATGATGGAATTAGTACGAGAATGCAATTTACTCGCGTGCTAATCAGTAAATCGAATCGAACAACGAATCAGTGATCGGAGTATTGGCTTTTATAATCGTGAAGACGAATTGCGCCGAGCGTTAGATAAATCGCGTCAAGCGTTAGATGAATCGCGTCAAGCGTTAGATGAATCGCGTCCAAGACCACAAGGGCGAAGTTTGCAGTGACGTATAACTACGTAAATCGAGCGAAGACACAAAAATGACGGCATGAGATTTCACGTTCCGTGCAATAACAGTTTGCTCAATCCTCGGTGTCCGTCGGTTCCGTCCGTACGGGACGACTACGTATTGTAGGTTATGTGCGAATTAGTAACAATTGTTAATAGCAAGTGGGATAGGATTAATAGGCCGACATTAAAGAAAACGTAGCCAAGTGAACATTTTCTTCCCTCTCTTCTCCATTTCCAGTCTCGATGTCTTCGATGTCTATTCTAAAGCGAAACGAAAAGAACAAAAAAAATTGCATTACTAAATAACCCCTTTATGTAGATATAACGTGGAACTGTCGTTTCCTTTTTTTCTTCGTCTTCCTCATCTTCTAATACTACTGCTACACTACTACTGTTTACTACTACTACTACTATTGCTACTATTGCTATTACTACCGCTAGTACACCGTTTTTGTATCGACATTTGTTAAAATAGAGTAGCAGAGAAACAAAAGGGAATTCAGAAAACACACAGCGTGGTTGCAAAATACATCCACCACGACTTCCGTAGACGCAACGAGCGTCGCCTTTTTATTCGCTCAGTAAAGTCGCCCTTCGTCGTCGTCGACGATAATAGAAATACATAACTTTTCTACCATTCGCCAACTCGTCCTCCATATTACGACAAGACACAAGGCACAAGCAATAGAAAGAAAACACAAAAACTCGTTAGAAAATGAAGAGCGACGAAGTGAGACAAACCGGACGACCGCAGCGACGTAAAGCGGTAAAGCAAAAAAGAGAAAGAAACGTATCGTCGGCGACGCGGACCAGAGCGACAGCTAATCCAAGCGAAGGACGGAAACATGAAAACAAAAAAAAACCAAAAGTGCAAATATTCTAACGATACAATGACACAGGCGTCTTCCGTCAACGATATTTCTTACCCCTTTATTCTCCACGCTAATCTTTCCCCTCCACGTCGAGCCGAAAGGACGTCGACGTCCACGAGCGAACAACGCTCGAAATTTCACACAGCGTGGATCGACGTCGCGCGTCGTTTTCTTGGTCGTCGACGTCCCTATCTGTCCGTATATTAACAAACGCAAACGATTTTGCAATCACCCTGCCAAAGCAAGGAACTTCGGTGTGGCCGTGCACTATCGCTGTTTATCGTACCTACATACATAAATTTATATATATATATATATATAATAGAGCATATTTAGACGTACAGCGTAATTGGACGAGTCATAATTATTGTGGCCCGGTGCGTAAATAAGTAAAATATAAATAAATGTCGCCGGCCCGATTCGTCGTGTTGCGCAATAATGCAATGCGACGTGAATGTTAGAGATATTTTTCAACTTGTACTAAATGTGATAATTGAAGAATTGACAATGAGCAATCTAATTGTAATATAAATATTATTATGATATATCGATGTCTATCGTACAAGCCGTGAATAGATTTTAACAGTTATAGCTATAGGTACGTGTTAGCTCGTAAAAATTAACGATTAAAGGATAAAGGGCCGGGAGGGTGGCTGGTTTAAGGGCCGGGGTGGGTTCTTGAATGGGTGGGTCTTGTCTTTTTTTTATGGGGTGGGTGGGTGGGAAAGGGGGGGAGGGGTATATTATAATTTTTACGTAACGTGAAAGGAAAAGATTAAATATACCGTACGCCGTCTCAGATCTGTCCACAATGCTGCGTCGCGACGAGTCGCTCGAGCGACAAGTGCTCCCCAAACGATTGATCGCGATCGATTTATCGATTGTTTCCATTAAATGCGAATTATATTCGTTCGCGGCTTAACGACTCGCTTACGAAACGCTTCAGCGACCCGTCGCGACTGTGCGCGTAAAGTTTAAAAAAAAGTACTATAACTATTATTACCGGTACATTATACATTATTATAACCGATTGTTGTCTACGATATAATGTTATTTTTCTAATTCATATTCAATTGTTATTGTTGAGGACGAGCACATCGAATTTTAGACGAACAATGTAATTGCAATTCGGTTGCTGCCTTCCCGAAAGTCGCAGCGAAAATATCGATGGGCGAAATCCATGCGAAAGGATGGAGAGGGACTCGTGCTCGTCGCCACGTGTGTACCGGCCGCAAAGCCGCCCATTTAATTTTTCCCACTGACTTTGTCGCGTGTCTCTATTTAAATGTACCGGATGGATATTAAACGTTAAGATATAAAATAAATGTAATGCGTAGACGAACAAATATGACAACGGCAACGAATTACACAAAGCATATATAAGTATAACGTACAAAGGATACTAGAAACGGCCTTGACCGTTGAGTATTTGAATTTTTTTAAAAACAATAATGGCGGATACACACGCGCACGAGCACGAGTTACACAAGGCGGTGTAGTTGAGTATTCGCAAAAAAAATTTCGATTCGAAAGTTGCATAAGCGCAAAGCCTTGGTCGACGCGTCGGCTTACGACACTGCTGCTGCGGACCCCCTATTGTATTTTTTGTAAGGCCCATTTTGCCGCATTGTGATAAACAGTGTCCGCAACAACATCGGAGAGAGCTAACGCCGACGCGTCGTCCGTTTAGCTGAAATGGCGTCGTTGATAACGTCCGCGCGTCGTGTCGAAGGATGGCACGATTAAGAAAGGTACCTCGATGATGGTGGACGACAGGCAATTTCTGTCCTGGTTAGAATCCGCCATTACGTTAAAACCCCGACGTATCCAGTGATTGAGAGAAGAGCAAGAATTTTCTTGAAAGAACAAAGGAAGAAAGAGAAACAAAAAAATAATGAAAGAAATAGTAACCTCTCGATTGTCTCTCGTTAATGATCTCTTCTTTTCAATTACCTTTTTACGTATTTTTTCCTCTTACTCTCTTTAAAGTTCCTATCTCTTGCTTCCGAGGAAGAACAAAAAAAAGGAAGATCGTCCGTCTTCCACCTTCACCGGGTTACCGAGGAACCGAACAAAAATGTACGGGCGGTGAGACTCGTTCTGCCTCTTCCAAGGTATAAAGTTAAAAAGAAAAAAAAAGAATGAACGAGTTATATGTCAAAGAAATAAAAAGAATAATGGATAATTAAAAGCTTGAAGTAATTATTAAGCGTCGTGGCAAGCACGGGTCTTACTTCCCGGTGGTCTGTGATTTATAGAAGAGTTTCTGAGACTGCGCGAACAAGGCTGAGCTACTATCTTTTTCGTGACCACTTTTAAACTGCAGATGTTAATGGTATGAGTCTGGATCTGTCTGTATGTCTGTCTGGTCCCTGGTATCTGCGATGCCAAAGATAAAGTCGTGTAGTAAGTAATGCTAAGATAGAATGACGATGACGACGAGGATGATGATTGTTATTATTATCTTGTAACGTTTAACGTATATCAGTGTCGTGCAAAGAGCGGCTGAGCTCCTCGGTGTTGTGGGTATACATACTCGTTCCTAGCAACTCGTATGACGATTAACTACTCATACTACTCATAACATTGCATTGATCTACTTTACTCTACTTACTCTAAACGATAAATAAAAATACATTCTGTCCAACCTCAACAGTCGTCCTTTTCAATTATCACCAGTCGCGTGGGCGTTTTCTTCTACCTTCTTTTCTATTATAACAGGATGTCGTTGTTCGATGGAACGCTGCGGTTTTTTACATAAAGAAGCTGCGGTTTTTTACATAAAGAAGCAACAGTGTTACTTTATTACAATGTCTGTAACTTAATCGTACAACTGTCAATTACATATT
This sequence comes from Pachycephus smyrnensis, assembly GCA_030142225.1. NCBI lineage: Eukaryota > Metazoa > Arthropoda > Insecta > Hymenoptera > Cephidae > Pachycephus > Pachycephus smyrnensis. The sequence continues at coordinate 2,259,757 of JARQST010000338.1, read as the reverse complement.
TATATTACAATTTTGGCTTATTGGTGTCCTGGCCAATGATTTCTTGTGATCTACTTTATAATTGTTCTAAAAAATATCTTTTGTATTTAAAGTGTCATGGTGGATCTTGTTTCTCGTTGAGTATTCCACAATCTAATTCGTTCACAGATCGTGTGATTTTCACGGCTTTCTTTTTGTATCTTATTTTTACGGGGCATCTTATCGTTCTGATGATACGCATTTGAAATATATACCGCACGACGTCATCTTCTTGGTACGTACGAAAGAGACGTGAAGTCATAGGGCAAGTTTGCTGACAACGACGAATCGGTATCGGCAGGAAGAATTTATACTCCGTAATCCATTGTCTGGTAAGTTGGGCAATAACGCCATTTTGTGAATCTTTCTATTTAATTTCGTTTACGTACGTACAAATCTGACGAATAATACGAACGATATATATTGAGAGACAATAACGTGTCCGCTTGTATCAGTATGCAATAGCGAGGGGAACAAAAGAGAAAATGTATAATGGCACTTGAATGATCTTTTTGAAAAAAAAATGTTTTGTGCAATAATCGAAGAGCCGCATAAATTTACAAATAGGACTTAATACTGTTCGAATTTCTTACCAAGTGACAAGACTTGTGGAATTCTTTATAAAATTTCACAAACGATCCCATACAAATTGTGTGGCATTAATCCGCCATGTTTGAATCTAACGATCACCACGGAATAAAATTACAATATTTTATTTAGAAGCTGCGCAAGAAGTAACGCCGCAAGATCAGCAATATACGTGGGCCTTAGGGCCCACAAAAATCTCAGCAAACGAGATTCTATATAATATTAAAAAAAAAATAATTGTAATTAACGAGAACTTGTATAACAACCGCAGTTGGTACTAGTTGGCATCAATGCGCAGATAGTGGGGAGTATAACTAGCTTTTTTGTTTTTTGTTTTTTAGTACCTAAAACCATTAAGAGAACTATCACGAATACCGAAAGGCAATTACTTGTATCGGGATAATTATAATAGGTTAATAAAAAGAATGGTCCATCTTCGATGAAATCTTGTGAGAGACTTCCGGGCGAATTTGTTACCTCGGACTTTCGAGGTGAAATCGCGAAACGCAAAACGGCAACCTTACGCGGTTGCGACATTTAATCTTTAATAGCTACCTAACTTTTAATTACCCGCCGTGCTAATGAATTCCAGCGTCCTTAAGATATTAAAAGCAATAGTGAAAGCGCGAGTACAAATAACTGGAAATATGGCGGGTCCGACTTAATGAAAAACAATTGTATACGTTGCGGCACGCGTTAGCTAATAATTAGCAGATCTGAATTGTCTCGTTTAAAATTGCACTGGTACATAGGATACACTAAAATGCATGAACCACTTTTTAATGGTTGAAAAGATGAGATTACTGTATGAGTAGTCGTACCGCGGTATTAGAATAATATTTTCGTTATCCTTTAGTTGTTTTTTTAAAAAAAAACATTCTATCATGGATATTTGATTTTGTGCCTCTAATTTCACGATACGACTACTTTACATTGATTGCCAAAAGAATTAATCGATTAAATGCCAAGTTAACGCGAATCGGCTTGACGCGAATAAGAATTGTATTTAAAAAAAGAAAAATACAAATGGACAAATATTGAGACAAAATTAAAACGACTGTTACGAAGAACGCGTTTTGGTAGATATAAAGAGAGAACGATAATTGCTACGTATTATTGGCGGCGAATTATTAATTTGGCTAGCGATCTCATAAGATTATCTAGCTTACAGCCGTACTTTGAGTTCCTCCATTCGTTGCTTTATTCTTCGTCTCATTTCCTTGTATCTGAAGATAAAGGAAATAAAATTATTTTGATATACCTATTGGGTCTTCATTGTTATAGAGAAGAATTGAGATACTTACTTCTCCTTCAGTAAAACAACCTGGCGCTCTTCTTCGTAATGATAACGTTGCAAAATACCGTGACATTCTGCTATTGAGAGATTTAGAAATTGGGCAACATCCGAACTGATTTCAGGAGTCGAGAGTTTATCTACCAGGAAGAGACGCGCCACATTCTCGTGCGGTCCTAAAACTACTCTAACCTCCAAAGGGTATTCATCTTCTCTCAATCTACGTTGCTCTGTATGAAACAAGGAAATTATGTTAATATATAAGATTAATGTCAAGATTAAAAACATACAAGCAGATAATCACCTCCATTATCACGAACCACAAATAGAGCAAAATTATCAGGTTTAGCATCGACTTTATATTTGTCGAGCATAAGATTGATCACTTCTTGAGTGCTCACGAGGCTGGTAACCCAGACAGACATCTGGGAGCCATGAGGCGGTGTGAAGAAGCTGGTTTCCCGATTATAAAAATGTCCATTGATAGAGCAGCGACGTCGTAGACGGCTGCGAGATTGACGACGACCTCCTGGACGGCGCCTGATCGCAGTTGATCCTTGTTTGCGTCTCAGGACGACACCGTCAAGTTCCAATCCACTGTCTGTCGACATAGTCATGTTGTCGTCGTCCCTGAAGTGTAGAGAATTCACAGAGTCCGTGTCACTATCTGTTCTGTGCCTCTGAAGACAATCCGGTCCAGACATTGAACGATTTAGACCCTTCTCTATCCAACTGTCATCATTACTGATATTTCTGCTGCCAATCATATTCTTCTCCAAGCTATCAAAGTACTCCACTCTTCGCAGAGTTCCATTTCTGTTAGGTGTTCCTTGGTAGTTCGGTGTGTCTGTACTGGAAGAACTATCAATGCTGTGCGTAGGTGTACTGCTGACACTACTGCCATTACCCTTGCCAGCTTGATGACTGGGACTGTTCGCACCAGAACTACTGAGAGCATCTGGAGTATCGATGCTGGATTGAGCAGACAGTGGTGGAGTTTCAGTACTGGAATGTGAGCTTATAGAGGGGAGACTCTCTGGCATTGTTTGGTAGAGCTTGTTGCCATCTTCTACTTTGCGCTCGACCTGTAAATTCGACTGGTGATAAAGTCGGATTTATGAATTTTAAGGATCTAGTTAATGGACGGTTTAAGCTACCTGTAACAATTCATCCAATTCGTCCCATTCCATAGTTTTAACGTCCAATTTCATTGGCAGTGTTAGACTTTTTAGATGATCCGGAGACGCCGGAACGGAAGTGGGTTCACTTTCTGGTTGTATTTCAGACGGAGACAGATCTTTTGGCGATATATCAGCCTTTTCATCGTCCTCCGCATCCTAAAGATAAAGTTGGATGTTATAGTTTTATCTTTATTTGAGTGAAGCATATAACTTTTTGAATATTGTTAAACCTCTGATACGCTTCTTCTACAGGAATTTCTATTTCGTGCTGTAACCACAGTACGCTGATCGTCATCCTCTTTAAGATGGATGACACCACGAACTCCCCAGTAAATCCTTAGAGCACCTTCTAATATTAATCGTCCATTAACCTGTATAAAATCAATAACACATTCATTTTTGATCTATTATAACCTAACGCATACTATTTCTTTGACATACTTCTCGACTTCGAATGCCACCACTTTTTCCCTCGTAATACTGATTGAACACTTTTAGCTTGGATTCCAAATGAGATCTATTGATATGTACATTAATTTTATGATTAGTTATCGGATTATCATGATACATGTTATATCCTTTTTTTACCTGGGCAATGTTGAACGAGATTCTTTCTTTCCAAAACTAGTATGAGATTCCACTCTTGTTCCATGCCCAAATAACTGTGGCCCAAAAAGTGCTCCATAGCATGGCACATGACAATATGGGACACCTTTATGCTGTTTATCGCAATAAGATGAACTCCATTAAGATACAAAACAAAACAGATCACGCAACAATGACAATATCTATTATCTTCACCTCAGCATGCTGCCCTGGATTTAACCTCTTTCCACATTCTTCACACCTTAAACATTCTGGATGCCAGTCATACCCCAGCGATTGTTTCCGCTCCGCTAAAAAATGATATCTCAATTAACAAAAAAGAGTAAATAGCACAATAATAATGTAACAATGACAAGAGAAAAACAAATGCCTATAAATAATGAATTAAAAAAATGAAAAACAAGTGCCAAATACCAGTTTCTATTCTTAGTAAGATTTATAATCCTATTTCACAAAAGATAAATGAATAATTACAGAACAAGTTATAACCTCTGTCAGAGTGCATTGACCCGCCCTGACTAAATATGATTTGCGTCACATTGAAAAATTACAACTTTTTCTCAAAACAGGTATTAGAGATAAAATATTTCATAGCCATCAGAACTGAATAGATTCACGATATTCCAAAGAAAAGAAACAGTTGTACATGTCACTGGAAAGACCATGAGTAAGGAATACATGTAAATCAAGATTCAGACCGAAATATACGGGTTTTCCACATTTGTGACACTTCCACATGATGACAAAGATTTATTCTGGCACCAGGAACTTAACGCTGTGGAACCTGGTGTCAAGCGTTAAGACATTTTGTTTACAAATGCCAAGAGACTCCTATCAAATATGACACGCGGATATGTCACTACAAGACTCTAGTGTTACTCCCGTACTTGACTCCCACCTAATTTAAACAGGTTTCCACCAGAGGACGCTAGGAACACGTTTATGAACACGCCCAGGGTATAGGATTCGAGCATGAAAAGTAATATTAGGGAGAATCTCCTACTTCAACGGCTTCAGAAATTTACCCATTTTAAGGATATAATTAGTAGTATAAATTCACGCTTATCGCAGCGTATGTGCTCCAAAACGTACGATTCATGATCAACTGAAATCTTTGGATTTTAAAAATATTAGTAGATTTGCAATCATTAATTTGGAGCATTGAGCTGCTAGTGGCGTGAATTAACAATATTAATTGTTACCCAATAATGAAGTTAGATTTACGAGATTTTCGTCCTAATATTTACTTCCTGGAATCCGCACTGTTGTTAATCGTAGATGGTCATAATAATATTGGTAGCAACGTATTTCGAATTGTATTTTAGATTTCGTAGTAAGACCAGAATTGGCAATAATATTAAAGGCGCAGTTTATACCTAGAAGACATACTGTTGCATTGCAAGGCATCTGAAAAATAAAATCGAGGAATATTTTTTTTCGAGCTTTTTTCATTTTTATTCCATTATCACAGTTAACTTAAGGCTAATGAAATTATCATAATTCGTCGCAACTTGTGGTTTCGTTTTTACTTCAATAAAAAAAACATGTATAAACAGCGGGCAAATATTATCCATAGCATATCGTGCATTCCGTTTCATACGATTATAAATGATCGCAGTGATACTCCAAAGAACAGTATGCTGTTCACATTTATTCGCAGATCTTGTGGCTACAATCGCATTAAGGATATGCGCTCGATGAATAATTTTTGGTTCCAAACAACATTCATGAATATCTCTCACCGTTATCCTGAATTTCGCGCTGGTAGGTAGGATAATATTTATATTCTACTAATCTGTAGTTATGTTATTATAAACATTATTCGTATAGTTATTATAAATCGTAAATGATTACTCATTATGGCTAGGACACTTATAGCGTATCTTCATCATTCCTTATTATACTGCTATCTTCCGGCTTGCAGCAGTTGCAGATTCTGCTTTCCAGACCTTCTCCTTGCAATAGTCAACAACCTAAAAGAAAAATTATATTGGGCATAACGTATTAATTATTTCTATTCAGAAACATATGACAGTCGTTACTGAGTCTCATATTCTTTGACATGGATACTTTACATTGCATTCTACAGCAGCTTCATCGGTAGAACACCAATACGATTTTCCCCATGTGCAAGGCTTTTGACCGTAACCATAAGAACGTCTTTTTCTGGGATTCGAGTGAGACATTGCTAAATAATCACTGGCAGAACATAATGCCAACTTGCTACAGATCTTCTTGGTGTCACCGTAAGACCTCAGTATATTTATTATACTCTGTTCGTATACTTCCATCAACATGGTGCACTGTACAACATCGGAGCAACAATGAGTCAATAAATTCACATGAATTATCTAAATATCATAGAACTTTTTTATTTATAAATTACCTTTGATTGTTTACTAGCCGGAAGATACTTGCACACTTTCGCAACTGCTTGTTCAATGTCATTATCTATGGTTGGATCAGCCAATAGTTTATCAATGGTCGATATAATTGCTTGACAAAGAGCGCACTCAGCAACGGACTCTGACAGCATAATACATTTTTATAATAAATAAACAAGTCTATTCAAAATCAAACATATTTAATTTAATTATAACGACGAATACCTTGGATTTGCTGAATATTGGCTTGGCACAAACCAATAGCCGTGCAGACTTCTTTGGGCTCAACCTCTTGAGACAGAAGATCAATTACAATATCAGCATACTCCGTAACAAAATCATTACATTCTTTTGCAACGGTCTTAGGTAGGTGATTGCATACACCGTGTACCATTTTTTCTATTTCATCCTTAGTGCTCTTATTTTTCAAAGCCTTTTCCATATATTGCATAATGAACTCGCAAACGACACACTTTGTATCATCAGCCACGTTTTTCTGGGGAACCGGATGCAGTGGGAAGTCGGGGATTTCATTTGTCACTGAATAATTAGTATCTAATTAGTATCGACTATTAAATCGAAGTAGTACATTGATATTCCTATTAAAGAAAAAAAAACTCACTGATTTCACCATCTTTGTCAAGCGGGAAGAAGTTCGGAGGAACCAATTCATTTGGCAAATAATCCGACGGTCCAGTGTTTTTGGTAGGATCGCATAGTTTAATGTATACACACACTTCCTGAGGCGTAAGGTCAGCGATCAGCAGCTCGACGAGTTCCTTGCTGTAACCCTTGACCAAATCCTTGCACTCATTAGATAAGTCGTTAGGTAAATGAATGCACAATTTGGACAGTGCCTCTTCTATGCTACTCTGTAAATTTATTAAACAATGTAACAATGGACATTCTAAATGAATAAGATGTATATAGCAGGAGAAATATATTACCTCGGTTTTGTTGTTCTTAATGACATTGTACAATTGAGTAACAGCAAGGAGACAAAGTGGACAATTAGGCTTATCTTTGACGTCGCTCTGGAGCATCATCTCTTTAGGAATTTTTTCCCAAGCTTCCAAGAAGGTTTGTGATGGACATACATGAATCATCGGACAGACCTATAGAAGACGAGAGTTAAGCGACAGTGACCTTTTGAGACAATAAACATCAATAGAATGGGTTACATCATACTAACCTGAGAAGGATCTACTTCTTGAGCTAAGATGGCTACTACAGCATCGCCATAAGTGTCTACAAATTGTCCGCACTCATCCTCTATGCTCGTGGGTAATTTTTTGCAAACTTCGCCAATAATGTGTTTCAATTTACTCTGTAAAATGATCACAGTGTATCGTGAAGTGTCAAGTTATGAAAAAATGGTGAGAATAAATCGAATCCCAATATTTTTTAACATATGAAATATTTACCTCGGTAACAGGATCTGTGATAGCTTCCTGAACATAGTGCAAGAAGTATTCACATAAGGCACAGCTCTGTTTACCCTCGACACCAGACTGTGGGAATCCGAGGCCACCGAAAGGCACATGGAATCTTTCAAGTGGAAGTTGCATTTCTTCTGCTTCCGTATTCTTATGCACATTTCTAATTCCAGCGCCATTCTCGCCGAGATTCTTTTTCTTCTCGTTCATAATTTGTACTCCGATCTGAGCTGGTTTCTCAGGAATTAATGGCCAAATAGGTCCATTCTGCATAACGAAAACATTTCGTATGGCATTGTTATTCAACGGCATTGTAATCTTGATTTTGTAATGTCATGACTTTCAGATAAATACTTACAAAAGCTGAGTTGCCTGGAGCCGGACAAATACTTGCCATTTCGCATACAGCATTGCCATTCAGTCCCATTGTTAAGTAAACGTAAATTTCTTTATAATACTCATCGACGATGGCCTTGCACTGTAAAAAAAGAAAAGCGTTAGGAGTGCACAACTATATCAAACCATGAAAATGTTCCATGCAAACGTAAATTGTACCTCTGTAGCAAACGATCCGGTCTGCTTGCAAAGTCCTTCAAGGACTTTCTGAAATTCGTTTTCCGTCGTGTTGGCTACGAGAAGATCCCTCAAGTGTCCAACGAGTTGTACACACAATTTGCAAGGAAGATCATCACTGACCTCGACCATACCAACACTGGACAGTGGTCGAATCTCAACTTCCAAAGGCTATTAATAACAATAACGTAAATTAGCATCGCAAAGAATCTCATTAGACCATTAACCCGTGACCTACCTTGTTATCATCATCTTCATGCTTGTGGAACTTAGCAGTGCATTGACCTGACAAATGACAAATATTGTCCGCGTTGAAGTTCTCTTGAAGATGCGCATAGATGTTATTGAAGTAAGTTAGGATTATGGAAGAGCAGGCATCGGAGAAGGAGCTCATACGACCACAGACATGGAGCATCCTCTCCAAAAGACTGTCGCGAGATGTGTGGGTGAATTTATGCTGCATATGCGTCGCGATAGTGTAGCACTTGGAGCACTCATCTGGTTCCAATTCATCGTTAGCCAAGGATTTAGGTTCAGTTTCGCCAGTCTGATAAAAATTAATATAACACCTTGTTGAATAACTTCAGTTCCCTAATTATGATTCGTTAGATACTTCTTGCATACAATGCACTGATATGCTTGTAATATAGAAAGGTAAATGTAAAAAATCTCTAATATAATGCATATTCAAAATATTTGTTACGTTTATAATATGACGTATTTGATTGTGATTTCTAAATTCTCCTTTAAATGCTGTATGTACCATACTCGCAAACATCAATAAGTCTTTGTTGCATCATAAAACTTCCGACAATAGTGTTTTTAGAAAGTAACAATGATTTCTCAATTCTTTCTAATATAAAGTGAATGCAGTAGCTATTCCATCATTTAATGACTGTGCATGGAACATAAATAGCCAGTTTCATAGGAAACAAGTGTGTCAAGGAATGATTATTACTTCTTTCATCGTGTTGTGATATTCCAGCAACAGCTTGTCTATGTGAGCCGAGTTACAGAGTCCAGCAACGGAACAGACAACAGAGGGGTTCATCTGGGATGCCAAAGTCTCCACGAGTTCAGGAATGAACTGATCTACCAATTTGTCGCATTCTGCGACAATTGGTTTTATGTGGATAAGCGCACAGCTGCCTTCGAAAACGAGTTTCAAATCCTCCTGAGTTTCATTGCTTTCCAATTGATCGCGCGCTTGTTGCACCATATCCTTGCAAATTCCACAGACACTGTCATTGTCTTCAGGAACTGTCATTGATTCCCACACCTTCGAAATACAATGCTTAGTGGCTTTGCACCCTGCTGCGGACCTGTTTCATTAATGGTAAACAAGAGCACAGAGATTAGATAAATATTACCACGTGATATATGTTGCTTATTATGTTTTAAAATAATTAATACCCTGCTAGTGTGTATATGAAATATAATCTAGTTAAATTGATATGACTGTGACTCTGATTAAGGTATATGTAATATTATTATTTTGATGAATTGGAGTCGTGTTGAATTCAATTCTTAATAAAGGTCTGAGTGTTTTTATCATTTTATGAGATATCGTCTTTATTTGTTCAGCGTCATTATTAAAACGTGATACAGAATACGTGAGTCATTGCATATTTTAATTTTATACACCACTGGAATCTACTGGACTACCTATATGCGTGTTAATAATTATACAAGAGAGGAACGTGATAATTTAGTATGCTCTCACTTTCCACAGTCAAGCCTATTGCTAACAGATATCCAATGTTTTGAAAATTTGGTAAGTCTGATATGTATGTCCACCATATGAGTACAAAGTCTCCATATCATATGAACATGAGTCAGCAGTGAGTAAGAATGAAAGACCGTTGGAGCCAACTTCTTTTACCTAAGGACACAAGCCTTGTACAAGTAGCTGGCCAAGATAAATACAGCTATTTGCAATTTGTATGTATGCAATGCCTTACGATAGAATGTTTATTTATAAAATATTATTATTAGTTCACGTATTTTCTTGGAAATGCTACAGTAACCTAACCAGTGAAACTGTATATATGGTAATTAAATATCACAAAAAGTGAAGTTAAATGGTATATAATTTAAGAATTCTCAGACGTCATTAGGCCTTATATGGTAGCATGAAATTCGTAAACAACAGGAAATCTTATCTCTATGTGGTTCACTTAAATCTTACAAGATAGTAGTTTTTCAATGTTGTCTTTTATTATTAATAATGTTGTATTTTGTTGTTACCATACTTACTTCAAATCCTGACACCAGTATGATGGTCCCCAAGTACAGGCTTTAGAGCCTAAAAGATGAGGTGTTTCCTGACCTTCTGCATTTATTACCACTCTGGCAGTTGTTACTAAGAAAAGATTAAAAACAGTATAACATGCATTCATCTGTAATCTATTTAGCTAAATAACGTAAGTACATTTTACCAATTAAAATGCACTACTACAATAACCATCTGTGCACAGTAAAATGCAAGGAGAAAGGAACATGGAATTAATGAATTAAATGAATTAAATGAATTCATCGACTGGATATATTGTACGAACACGTTTAGAAATTTAATCAGCAATATCATATGCAAATAAAAAATTAGTGTTTGCACCAAGCCTCCCATCCCACTTCTCATTGACTACACATTTTTCATTCAAAGCAGTCACCACTGACTAACGTTCTCTCTCTCTCTCTCTCTTAAAATTCATTGATAAAACTCCTCAGTTTGCAGCATCCCATACAAAACTGACTCATGTTTCCATTGAACTATTAATAAGAAATACCATAATCCCAGATGACTAACTAGAAAGCAATGACTCCAATAGAATAGCGACAAGAATGCCTAGTAGGAATTGTCGAGAAGCAATTGTAATCATAGTAGACGGTGAAATTACGAAATTATATAACACGGAGAAATCATGGAAGAGAGCATATCAGATGTTTTTACGAGAAATCTAGAATTTTCTACTGTCGATAAAAGTAAGCAAAAAAAACAGCAAATAAACATCACAATGCGTGGCAAATAAAAATGGTGACCTGTAAAATGCGACGTACAAGTGTACAAGATACATTAGGAGTCTAGAAATACTATAGCTGATCAGAACGGATTTAAATAAGCGATTTGCGTCGTTGGTCAACAAAGAAATGCCTTATAGTCAAATTATTCTTGCTCTAAAAGAAAATGTATAACAATTACTCACCAGCCAGTATCGCGCAAAGCGCGAATAATATCGCCTTCATTTTCCACTAGATTCGCTCAGACTAATTTGAGATTGTTCACAAAATATGCGAGAAAAATTGCTCTTCGTACTAAAAACAAGACTCCCGTCCCACGAAAGATTCACTCGCAATATCAACCAAAGATGACTGGCCAGCTTCCTGTCACTGTCGATAAAGCGCATTCAATCCTGTCAACGTTCTTTTCCCCTGAAAAACAACGCACACAACAAAGACCACCGCCTTTTGACCAATAGGAATGCCGCGTGATCGGTCACGTGATGAGAATCTTGTTGAAATTTGTGACATCATACGAAACTCAAGCAGCTCAACAATACCAGTAGAGTAGTGTAGTACATTTAACGTTCGTCGATAAATCCGTAAAAATTTCTCTTGTATCGACTTATGCTTTATATTGAGAGTTCTGGATTACATGATTTTTAATACGAGTAAAAGCCAAACAGCGGCGCTGCTGTGCAAGAATACCGTTGAAAACTATCTATGAAGATCAGTCATGAAAAAAAAAACCAAAAAAACAAACAAAACAATAGGAAACAGATAATTTATTATAAACTATGATACGTAGTACATTTGAAATTATCTTTCACGTCGTATAACTCTCACGTGCAAACCATTTTTCGCTCTGATAACGAGTTCGCCAGTCAGGCATATTTCCTCCCGACGTTCTGCAGCCTCGATTTTGTATTTTCGCAACACGCCTGAGATTATAACTTTCTCTTCTAACAGTGCAAACTTTTGTCCTAAGAAATAAAGATTTCTATTTTTAATTACTTTTGTTTACTCATCTTATGGATTATGTTTTTGTTGAGGCTCGTACCGATACAATTTCTTGGTCCTGCGCTGAAAGGTATATAAGCGTATGGATGTCGACCAGTGCAATTTTCTGGTAAAAAACGATTTGGGTCAAATTTATCTGGATTTGGAAATACTGCAGGATCGCGATGTAACATTGGCAGAATCACCATGGCTGTGGTTCCTTCGGGAACAAGAAACTTTCCTGTCAAATATTTAAAAAAAAGTAAATAGTCAATCATAACTTTCATACTTTGCTAAAAAAAAGATTTACCTATGCGAACATCCTCTGAGATTCGTCGTGCTAAAAAAGGGACACTAGGATATAATCGAAGTGCCTCTTTTATGCATCGTTCAAGACATTTCATACTTTGCAGATCACGCAAAGTCGGCCGACGTCCATTATCATTCTCACCAAAAATATCAGCCAGTTCAGTTACCACTTCATTCTGAAATTCAGACATTTTTCTATAGAGTTTATTCAAATGCCAAAGGACAAAGGAATTCATACTTGAATTTCTGGATGGCATCCAAGAAGATAAAGCGTCCAGCTAACGGCGGAAGAAGTTGTATCATGTCCCTGATAAATAATTTATATGATTTTATAAGTCCTTGACTTTTAAGATTCTAGGGAAGTAAACTGTCATACCTCAAACATAAAGGTGTCAACTTCTTCACGTATATCTTCATCAGAAAGAACAGTTCCATTCTGTGAGGCCTCTATAAGTAAATCCAGAAAGGCTAGTCGTTTCCGTCCTTCTGAATTTAGGTATAAAATAAATAAAAGATAATTATTTAAACCACATAAATATAATGTTCTTAACAAATTCCCTAATTATACAGAGAATAACTCACCATCCTCCGAAACAGTCTCACTTCGAGTTTGTTCGATTTCACGACGTCTTTCAGCTATTACCTGTTTCACAGTAACTATTTAATATTCAAATTTTTATCCTCATCTTGAAATTCGATTAATTCAATTATTTTATTTTACCTTGTTCGAAAATCCATGAAGTATACGAATACATTCTTGATGCTTCTTATAGAGCGACGTAAATCGAAACAAAAAGTCCGGATGGTACCAGAGAGTAGCCTGACGTGTTTGAATGATACTTCCAATTCTAAAAACAAAATTTAATTACAGATTTGGAAAAAAATTAGAGTTAAAATTGATCAATAACTCACTCGTATATAGCGCGTACATACACACTGTCACTGTCATATTGCGCAAAAACTTGACGACCCATGGCGGTTTCTACGAATGATCTAGGAGTTAGCATGGTTAATTGAAAAAATATCTCATTAGATTCTTACCGCAAATTATATCCAGAGTGCAGAGAGTCACATAGGGAAAGATATTAAAAGAGTCCTTGCCAATTTCGCGCGACATCTTGTTAACGAGCAGCTCTGTTTGCTCGGCGAAAACCTCAATAAAATCCTCTAGGATTTTAAAATGAAAAGTGGGTGTAAGTATCTTCCTTCGATTATGCCATTTTCTTCCTGATAACCAATCATTCCCTCGATAATATCATGTATCACTTGCATTAAAGTGTATTATTATTGAATAATATTTATTCTTTTACCAGAACCTGTCAGTAGACCCGTTCCTAACCATGGCTGAAGGAATCGGTAATCAGAACTCTTGTCGATATGTCGATTACTTCCTAGAATGGGTTCCACGGTAGTTGCTTTGCTGAGAAATACGTAAGGATGGTTACCAAGCCATGCTTTATTGATCCCTTCTCGATGACCCCATAAAAATCGCATAGCCATAAGTCGTTGAAACAATTCTAGTGAAGAAAAATTACCATTTTCATAAATATAACTACTCTTCTAAATTAACATAAATGACATAAACGTTACAGTAAGAATAACTGTTTCCGTGGTGTAGTGGTTATCACATCCGCCTAACACGCGGAAGGTCCCCGGTTCGATCCCGGGCGGAAACAGGTTTACTTTTTTTTTCCTCTTAATATACATAATCCAAACTAAATATTTTATTTAATTTATTAGCATAAAACGAGAACTCAATGGATGATTCAAAAGTATTTTTGTTTTCTTTATCAAAGTTCAATATTCTGTAACACTCAGTCGAAAACAATAATATTACAAGTTTTTATTATGTTTATTGATCCAGACATAACATGATAC
>JARQST010000338.1:2117053-2240846 GCA_030142225.1 Pachycephus smyrnensis | reverse complement strand
CTCTCTCTCTCTCTCTCTCTCTCTCTCTCTCTCTCTCTCTCTCTCTCTCTCTCTCTCTCTCTCTCTCTCTCGCTCTCCCATTCCTCTCTGAAACTCTAGCTCGCTCTCTTAACGGAATCACGAATATCGCTGGCAATTTGAATAATCGGAGGTATAACCTACCCTGATTTTCCTTGCGCGAGCACAATTTGCCACGGTCTTTTGGAATCGGGTCGACCTTAATCTCGAGTCGAGCTAAATTACTCGTCGTTTCCGTGGATTACGAAATTCCAATGTGAAAGGTCAATTGGACTGGTCGGCCTCTCTCGGTGTTATTCTCTAATCGTGCGGAAATGTAATTTATTTGTAAATTTGATAGACATTTGATCTACGTAGTAAGTGGGAGACAGAAAGACAGAGAGAGAGAAAGAGACGTAAAATTTTCTCAACACTTCGGATCGTTGTCGCGCCATGGTGAAAATATCAAACTGGAAGGCGAAGGCTTAGATTTTGGTTGAGCCGAAAGGCTGCTGGATTGTTCGCAAGAGGAGAACAATGCAAACAATGGCGGTTGGGCGCCGCGGTGAGCCCTGGCTTACGCGTGAATACAATTACATTATGAACTCGATTACCATTTAAATGGAAACAAACGTGAAATGCTAAAATACGCCGCCCCCTTCGTGGCACGCCCCCGACACCCCCGTACCCAACGGTGTTTCCACACTTTAGCGTATACCCATTGCGAAACACTGTAACCATATATACATAACAGGACACGGCCCTGACTGTTCGATCATCGGTATGCAAATTAAGAGGCCATCCACTTTTTAGGAAAAAAAAAAGAAAAGAAAAAGTAAGCCAGAGCGCGAAGCTAAGGATTAATCAATCGTGCAGGTTGAAATTTTAACAACCCCCTTTTATATACCAGTCTGCGTATATGTTGATTTATTCATTTCCAATATGCAGGTTACTCGGGGATGAATTTATACTGTCGATATTTATGCCTGTTGCTAGGGTTTGTTTATATCTTTAAGAAAAATTAAAAAATTTTTCGTTTCATCTTTTATCCCCTATTATTATGCAGTTAATTTCTTAATGAACCGCATCGGTCGAGGGTGCTGATGTCCTGCACTCGTGCACTGATTTCACGGGCCACCTGTCGCATTGCCGGTACACCCTCCCCATTGCTTTCAACATATTCGACACGCAGGGTGTAAAAACATTATTTTATAGGGAGATATACAGATCGCCGTGAAAATTAGTTCTAATTCGATACCAAGTCGGAGTGAGAGGGTGGTTCGGTATGTTTCTAACAAAATTATCGTATACAGAAAAATTCGTAATTTTTGAGATTGTTCTCAGAAAACCAACCCCTACCAAAATACACCATGATATTTGTTTCCTCCCTGTCATGGTGTTTGGACACTTTTATTCAAATCGTACAAATATTTTCTCCATGCGACTGTTACCTGACAGTTTGCGAATCACAATAGACTACCAACCCCCAATTCCCAAAAATCGGTAAAAGAGGGTGTATGCCCCAAACATTTAATTCTTTCCACATTCAGAGTCAGTCGAACCGATCTACTGGCAGAGAACTAATGTCCACCGAGTATATAGCCTTTCCTAAAATCTCATTTTGTTCCCCCAAATTGTATCAACCCTTTCACGTCCCTTTAACGGGAAACCAATGCTTCAGTCAATCTAAGGAAGGTTGAGGGTTCAAATCTCATCTCCTCGAACGAAATATAACCGTCCATTGTCAATTCTTTTCTTCGCCTCGAAAATCATCAGCAATAGCAACAGCAGTAGCGGCACGAGTAGCAAGAGGAACATACGGTCCCGTAGGGGTGGTTCCATAGATAGCCGTGGTCGGTGTCACCATCCTGACAAAAGCTGACCAGTAGGAAGGACATTCAGATGGTAATTCGCGCACGTCTAATATACACCCCTATATACGAATCCCCTTTACAGACGATTCCAGAAGCGCCTTGCACACCCCACAGACATTCGCGCGAGAATCAAACCAAATATTGGCAATATCATCCCCTATAGCATTGTCCCCCCTATGTCTCGAGGTTCAAGGGATGGGAACGATGTCCATTTGAATGCGCGATTCCACTCTTATTCTCACAGCAATACCAGCCAGTAGGATATTATAGGATTAGGTTAGAGGGTTGATCTTTTGAAGGGTGGCAAAAATTTCGAGTACTCGCGGATCGCCAAGGGTCCTCGAGAATATCGTGCCAGTAGGAAGAGACCCGGTTGACTGGGTCGGTTTGTCGATTTTACAACCCCCGATTTAGCGACGATCGCTCCTGCTCGTCCAAGGGGTGTAACTAGCTCTCCTCTCTTACGCCCCTCTTCACCACGTGCTATCCCTCGTATAGATAGACAGACGCAAATCTCCCTCGATCAACGTTGCAGCACGCGCCACGATTACGCGATTACGCGTGTCATCTCGTCTAAGGGTTGGGGGGGTGCGACGTGTCGTGCGACGGCAAAGAGACCGCCGAACGATCTAGTCCGTAATCGCTGACGTGGAAGATACCTTCGTTACACCCCCATTTTTACACCCCACTGAAATACTGATATAACGTGTCCATCTGCTACCTTAACCTGTCCTTCTAACACCTGACAGTCAATGCATCCTTGCGAGGAGGTGCGGAAGAGAAAACGTTAAAAATGCGTTCGCGTTGCTACCCTTAAAAAATTACGTTATACAAAGATTTATGGATCTGTCTACGAATCGTGAATCTGGATGGTCCTGTTAAGGGCTACTTAGGGGGTCTCATACGTGTATCGTCCATGTATGCGAATGTCGTATAAGGGCGGATGCTGGGGCTTTACCCAATAAAGATCTCCCACGCAGGGTACAAGGGGCGTGTGGAATTGCATCTAGTGTATACCTAGCAGGGTTTTCGATGTCGTTCTGGGACAGGCGAGAGGACGTCTAGAATTAAGGGTTGGGTTGGCTCATGGCACGAGCCGCCACGTGACACTGCCGCTTTCTACAAACAGCATTATGCACGCTCGCGCTAACATAAATTACTGTGGGTTTAATATTGGACGTTTGCCTGAACTGCGGACGACCACCTCCTGGGCAAAACACGTTTAACGCCCTGAAATCGCCGTTTTCACCCTTCGTTGAAGTCGCCTCAGGGTTGCATTACTGTTGTGCACCATTGAAAAATCCGACGGAACCCTTACGGTACAAAATAGAAAAATATTTTGAAATTCTTGTTTAATCACTTATTACGGAAACCTTATTAAAAATGTCCAAAAATGGTAATTAACCAATTTCTTTCAAGGTCCTTAAGGGTCGTTGAAAGATTCCCAGGGTCTCACAATACATTCATTCATTAATTTCATCCCCATGGGCATTAAGAAATTTCTTCTGTATCTTTATTGTGCCATGAACTGACACGAGGAAATTCTGGACCACGCAACTGGATTCCTAAAAGGGAATGATACTTCGATAAGTGGACACCCCGTTGAGAATGAGACGTCGCAGACGTCGACGTCGGCATGAATGAAAGCCACGTTAAGTTTATGAATGGAATGATGCAGGAGTTCAGGTCCGTGAGGATACATGCCCCAAGAATGTTGGCCTGGTCGACAGTTACATTTTAATCCTGGGCAAACCGAGGGTAAACCCGGATGCCGGCTCTTGATATACGATCGCGGTTACCACCACCATTACAGTTTACCCCGCTAATTATGCAGTTTACCTACACAGCCCCTAGTCATACATACATATATATCTAGACATAAAACAAGAGTAATGGTCAATGATAGCAAATGCAACCAAACCCTAATAGCCAATGATTAAAGATGCTGTAATCTACATTGCAGCCAACTTAAAAAAAAAACATAATCACACAAAAAACTCATACAAACCTCACGTTAAAAAATGCCTTAAAAAACCAATGGTTTAAATAAAAATGGTCCAGATGACTTGATGCTGCGGATATCCGTCTTTTTTTCATTGGATCTTAATTAATACCTTGTCGCGTGGCGTGAATGCAATTAATGAAAAGATAAAAATTTATTCATAACCTACAAGTCAGTCAGTCACTCACAAGTCAGAGATAGTACAGGTCTTTCCAATGTAAGCGGGACTAAGTCTCCCGTAATTCAGAGCAAACAAACACGACTCGCGAGGTCAGACAAACTCGTGATCGTAAATTCCGATTTCCCACCACCAGCCATTGTGCACAGTTCATCCGGGTATCCACAAATAAAGATGCTGTACTCAGATGAGAATTGTAAGATAAGAAGATATCACACTATATAGCTTGGAACTATAAATGAGATGCTGCTTCAGGCCGTTGTCATCGTCGTCTTATGTAATACTCATGTGTGACAGTCGCTATCGCTATACTCGAGCGACTTCATTATCTCTCCCTACTATCCTTCTATCTATATACAATCTTTGTCCTTATGTACATATATGGAGTGCGGTATACATACGGTTGTAACTTTGACGGCGGGTCACGTTCCGCCTTCGCGTCGGCCGATCTTATTCGCGCCATTTTGCAAAGCTACGCAAATGCTACGACCCAACGAGATTTTCCTTTTACCGAAATTGGGTTACGGGCTTAAGGTTCGACCGGTATTTTGGAGCCATCTGTCTGCAGTCATTTTACAAGAAAATATTTGGACCATCCTCGAAGGATGGAATGTGCGTTACGAAGCACTTGAAGTACTCGAAGTAACTTCTTAATTACAGATACAACGAATATAGATAAGAAGCATTAGTATTTCTAAGAAATATAATAAATTTTAATGATTTTTTTTCTGGATCATTGCGGTAGGTTTTCTTGGATAGACATTGTCGAGTACTTTAAGAACACTGGGTATAACCGTGTATCGTATTGCATGCTGGGACGAGTAGCATACTTCATGGTGGTCATGCGATAAGAAAACTTTGGATGCTTTTTAATTTTGAGATTGATAAGATTTTTTTTCTATAATTATACAATTTATATATCACAGTGCGCAGGACGTCATGAGCACTCTCGTTAATCTGCTGCGCAATCCATATCCGATACCAGACGTTTCACGAGAAGGAATCTGGATACCCCATGGACCAGTGTTGGGTGAAAATGTCTTGGTAAATGACAGACGATGGTATGCAAGATTGAAACCTCACGAACGTCTCTTCGCTCATCATACGTTGAACAGCATCCGAAAGGATCATCGTTTCGTCAGACCCAAGGTAAATAGGCAGGCGTGAGAAGCAAATGACTTTTTTCAAAGTTTTCCAATAATTTTCATCTAACAAAAAGGGAAGGTATGAGAGGGAAGAGAAAAAAGAGAGCACAAGACGCTATTCTTCATCCGAATGGCAAGTATTGATCCAAAGTATGCGAGGACACGACGGTGCAAGGACTTAATTTAAATTTATTAGCCGTCTCTAATCAGTTATAACTTGAATGGGCTTCTCGAAGAAGATCAAAGGATTATTGAGCGGATTTCGATCTTGCTGCTATACTCGTGCTCAACCAGTACACTAAATTTTCAGGTACCACAGGATTCACTTGACCTGGCACTGTCCTCCATTTACACGCACGATGCCGATACTCTCGTACCAAAGACGTACGTGCCAATGCAGCCAGAAACATTGGGAAAGGAAACATGGCGGGTACTACGTAATCAAATTAAAGTATGTATTTGAAAATCAATTAAAAAAAATAATTATTAATAGAAATATTTCATGGACGACATCGATCTGAGATCTTGGCCTAATTTTTATAAGTAGTAACATTTGTTGTTGAAGTCACTTAAATATCTCACGTCATCGAATCGAGATAATGGATATCAATAATTTACTACCGAGTATCGAACGAGCGACAATGACATTTTAATTAAATTTCACTCCTCCCGTCGTCGTCTGCTTCACTGATTAGATACTGCAAATGGACGCCGATTGGATTTACTCGGAACTCCTTTAAATATTTTCGTTAGACATCTGCTTCTGTTATCAGACTTAAGATTTTTTGGCAAATTTTACAGACGTATTCGAAGCCACCGCCTTCGTTGGGACATCCCATAAAATACGCTGGACCGTACGGGACAAGGGATGGTCTTGCGAGAGATGCTGCGAGCAACGTGCAAAAGGGTATCATACAGAGAATACATCCAAGCAGTTTGAAA
Source organism: Pachycephus smyrnensis (assembly GCA_030142225.1). Lineage (NCBI taxonomy): Eukaryota > Metazoa > Arthropoda > Insecta > Hymenoptera > Cephidae > Pachycephus > Pachycephus smyrnensis. The sequence continues at coordinate 2,234,708 of JARQST010000338.1, read as the reverse complement.
CTGGCGATTGAAGGTCCTCATACGGATCAAACGAATCCCGGATACAGCCGCAAGGTCGATGGAACTTTCTACAGCATCTAACTTCCGGAAGTTCTTCAGACACGTACAACCTGACGTACGATATGAGATAAGGCGCAAGATACAGAACGTGACAATAATCCTGTTACACGAGGAGCAAGGATATATTTGGTATATTTGTACATGGGAATTTCGTCGAGAATCCATAGAACCCACTCATACCTCTTAATAAATAGTTAAAAAATTTTAGAAAATCAGGTAATAATGAAATTTAAAGAAATTTCATCTAACCGGAAACTAGAATATTAAGAGATCTTATATAACCAGTTGAGAAATAATATCCTGTTGATTGAACAGATATCAACATTTATATTGGATGGTATTGTATTAGCATTTGTGGTTTAGTATATACATATATAATAGAAATAATAGAAATCTGTCTTCTGGGAATACGTCTTTACGATTGTCAGTTGGTAGTCTGCGCAGTTAGAAAGTGAGTCAGTGCGTGATGCTCAGTGCTCAGTGCTCAGCGAAGGGGCAGAATGTCCCATTACCCGGTAATCCTTGTTTGTAATAAAGCAGCACCCCGCTGCCTACAAGCCACCCCTGTGGACCTATCTCACCCGCATATGCTCCTCATGGAATATCATTTATGTCTCACCTCCCCTATGGCGTCCTTGCCCCGTTTAACCCCAAACCACCCTTCAGTCGGCAGCCTATCTTTATACATACGCGGGACACCTAATCCAACCATGATTGCGCGTGCTGCCACCCTTGAGTTAACTCTTGGCCTTTCTTTCACAACCCCTAGACGATATTTTACCTTAAAATTATCCCTGTGCAACGCCGAGATCAAAATGGTTGATACGAATGGGTGTTGAAATTTTTTATTTTAGTAAAAGAAAAAAATGTTTCTTCCCCATCAGGTATGTTTTGTATCTTGAGTACGCGTTATCTAATGTTTTACTTAGTTGGCTAAGGGTGCTAGTCTCAGGTAGGGGTTGCTGAAGAGGGGCTAAGTAGAAGGGAAATTAAACAGCTTACGGCGAACGGTTGCCTGCATGGATTACCTTGGTCATTGGGGTAGATTGATTTGCTCTTCTGGTATAGGGATGGTGTCGGAGCAACCCCCAGGGTTCAGAGGGTGGCTGAAGAGAAGGATCTGAGATACCCGCGGGGTCCCGTGGCCAACCAGCAAGCCAACCAATTACTTGGCCGAGCGGTTTTATTTGTATTTAATTCTTATTTAATTTACTTTTTACGGCTTCCTGACTCTCGGGCGCCCGTTAACGGAAATGGAGGGAGGGACGCCACCCTCTGGAATCTCGCTGCAGGTCTGCACGAGAAGATTCTTCAAGCGAAAGCGATCGCATCACTAAAACGAATCTACGGGAAAACAAACTTTCAAGAGACACTTGCATTATTTTTCCCATCCATAATAAAAATTTCAAAAAAGAATTACCATAATAAACCAACTACATTACCGTTACAACTCTCGTATCCAACATATCAATCAAGTTCTATCTTCAAGTTCGATCCTCAATTTCTCCTTTTTCTACCAAAAAGACACCCACCCCTTTCCGCGCCTGACAGACGCACCAAATAAATTCCAGAATGTTTTCCAAGATTTAGAAAGTTATCGGAGCCGTCTTTCGAAAATAAATAGAGTCAGGGCTTTAGCCCGTGAAACGGCCCTGACTTGGTTACCACAGTCGCACTGTAGTACAGAGTGCCTATCTCAGCTTGTCCATACGTACAGCCATCCTGGCAGGAAAGGCTGTGCAAGGGTCGGAGTAAAGACGCGTTGATCCCACCGGGATGAACTCGCTATTCCAGCGAACTTGTTACGTTATATTTATCAGGGCGACGCACACGGCCACCTACGTCCGTCGCTTCACTGTAGACGTCATTTATTTTTACGTCGATTCTTACAAGCCGTGCAGCAGCACCGATCCACAGTATTTCCTGATCCAAGTAGGTACCATAATCATTCTGTTAGTTTTTCATCACTCGATCAACCACTCGAACAGTCTGATTCACTTTGAAAAATATTGACCGTCAGTAACCAATCAGTATTTGATCACCCCCACCTTTGAAGCCGACGGTACACGTAGGTACGTGTCCTTTGCTAATTTCACGGAGCTACCACGAAGAACAAATAACTAAGAAAAATACAATAGGATTTACTACCCCCCAGGAAGAAGGATCCTTCTGACGTTCGCAAGGGTGGCTCAAGTAGCTTATTTTTTAATTTCATCACAATATGCACGCACGGTACTCTAGTGTTTACCTAACGTTTTAAAGTTATTTTAAAAACAAGTCCAAGTGGATTCTGACATAGGGTCAAAACGAAGCGACGTCCACCGCCACCCTTATGACAATTGGCAAAGGGGTAAGTGCCAGTAGGTTACACAGAGTTAGCGCCTACTGTGGGAACTGGTTATGGAAAAAGAACCCGTTTCTTATTTATATGACGATTTAAAATCACAGTGGATATACTGTCTCGTACAGAAATATTTTTTTTATTTTACTTTACAAAATTCAATCGCGTGCACTGCATGAAAAAAAATGATAAAAAATATTGACATTAAGCTATCTTTTTATGATGATACAAGTGCAAGCATACCGAAGTCACGTTGTCAGGGTAAAAGATCCATGGGATTTTAAGGGTAGTTCGACATTCGCACGGACCTCCCTCCGGTGTTAATTAGACGCTTCTAATTATAGCAAATGTCTAGAGCCGTGCCGATGAACGTAGAGAGCGTGCCGCAGCAGTGGCCCCGGGGATCAAAATGCAACCCTCTTGCGAACGAACCAAGATTACCTCGAGGGTCCTCACCGTCTCACCATTCGCTACCGCCATTGCTACCCTTTACGAGCCAACCTAACCTACAACTACCAAGACCAGCCCGCTCGCTCCTGGTTAGCCTACTCCAAGGATTACTTAAAATAACACCAGAGTGCCATCCGAGCGGGAACGATTTTATCATCCAGCAAATGGATAGGTATTTTCGTTTAAGTAATCCCCATATACTCCGAGACCTCGTTCTATCTCGTCTTCATTCTCCAAAATTTTCTATGACACCGTAAACAGTGAAAAAAAAACAAAAAACAGACCTAGCCGCACAGCCTCCCCTTCAAGGATCCTACTATAATTATCCTACGCCATAATCCCCAAGAACACAAGGCACTGCCGGTGCTATTCTTATTCGAATATTTTCATTAAATTCCAAGATCCGCGATATTTGTCGAGTGGCACGAGTGCAAATATCGGTTTTGCGATTCGACGGACGAGAAACGTGACGGTACCGCGATACAGGGTTCCCCAGGGTTACATCCCCTATCCGTATGGCACGTGGGAACATAGTCACGCATACTCCATGTATATTTCCGTCGCACTTTCATCCAGACCCTCCTCCGACTCTCTTCCTCTGACACTGTATATCACGCTCCTGATATCCTTGACAGTAGCAGGCCCCCTATACGTATAGGAACCCGGAATCTCCGCCCCTGAACGCACCGACTATACCCTCCACGAAAATAATAGTCACAACGCTCAACGGATTCAGGCGTCCGTAAAATCTGACGTATACGATATTTCAGTTGTCTGAATAGCAGTGGCAACAAGGATAAGTAACAATTATGACGTCTACGTATGACTGACGTTTCCATACGTTCCTGAACGAGGGATGGATCCCGGCGTCGTGGCGCCAGGTCTACGACGGTTATCTGACGATTTCGTGCTTAGCGAGGCAAATTAAAGAAGGGTAGCAAATAAATTGATAGCACGACCCTCCGGGCGTCATCGTACTCGTCCAAACGAATGAACGTGGGGATTAAACCCTTCTCCCAGGAATAGAGGTTGTCCCGGTGTCAAATTCGTTTCCCTCTTCTTTTTCAATCTGCATTGATACGCCGTTTAAATTGTTGGTACAAAAAAATGAAAAAATCTTTTTTTTCATACAAACCAAACCACGACGACACGAGGCACCAGAGGTCGTTTATACACAAGGCAAATATCTAATGTGTCCCCCCGGTTAGAAGAACCAAAAAGCACTCTCCAGCCGTTTCTCGTATTTGCGTAAGAGCAAAGAGTGTCAACGATATCGTATAGGGAGAGGCTCGTGTACGTCGGTATACACTCTGCTGATACATAGGTGAGGTCTGACGATGAGAACGCGTTACGATAAGGTTTTATGGCCCGTCAGTCATCCTCTGGGTGAGCCATACCCGCAGCCCATGCCTGCTATCAGCTAACGAGCTGCCGGCATCGTCCGAGAGAGAAGATGCATCATTGTAGTCGAATGAAAAGAAAAAAAGAAGTGAGAGAGTGAAAAAAGAAGTCAAAAGGAATTTCATTAATCCCAGACTGACGAATTCGATCAATCTACCGCACGAGCTGTAATCGATTATATATTACTCCAAGAAATTCTTTCTCCTTCGTTTTTCACTTCAAATACAAATAACATTACGAAACGTGGATGTGACTTTTTGGGGAAAAAAAATTTATCTCCTGGAAAATTCCTAGACCACCGCGCAAGGTCGTGTGGTCGATATTTTTTTTTTCAGAATGATTTTGATAAATTGCAATCGACTGCCCCCCCTACCGCCCCCTCGTCCAAATAAGGGTGGCTGAGGTCGCTCCTGTTATACAAGGGTTGCTCGATATGAAAATAGTTTAAGAAACCGATGTTCGGGTTCGCATGACGTCAATTGAGGCGTGAGACATTTCTTTGCCAGTCTGCCAGTTAAGGGGGATGGGATCTTTTAGCCCGTGAGGTTGCTACATACTCTAAGGGTGTCGTTCATCATTCCCGTTCCTCTGGCAAATGGGGAATATTCATAGAGTGCCTTCCTCGGCGTGCCGACGCTAACGCTATACGGTAACCACTGGCATCTCACGAAATTCCTCATAAGAGAAAGCGAATGAAAAGAAAAAGTAAGACGTGATATATGACGGGGGGGTAAGCACGTGGTTTGCTTCACACCTTCTTTCGGTTTTACACCCTCTAGTTTCACCCTCTCGCTCTTCCACTGGTCTCTTGTTTTCTCTCTTACTCTCTATCGTACAGTGCACCGCCACTTCTCTGCACTCCTTATATAATGGTTACGGGACTCCTGGATGAGATCCAGAAGAGGCTGTAGCAGGTGGACCCCGAAGATAGTGAAGTGTCCGATAGATAGTATACCAGGACTGTTGGAAGCCTTAGAATAATCTCTCGACGTAAAATGACGGTATCAGCTGAAAATGATTTACGTACTAGCACCACCTATATGAGAGGTACAAAATAATTAAACCATTGACATAATCCATGGATTAAATTGGTATCAAAGACGCGATTGACCTCTAGGTCCATAACCTAATAAACGCAGATAAATTCAGATGCGTAGTTAATTTTCAAGTAGTTATCCACCCATAAATCGTGTCACAACTATGTATGTCTTTCTCTAACGCATATACGTGCCCATAAGTCTCTCTCTCTCGCACTCACGGCAAGTATAGGAAATACAAAAATTTCTAAACTTTTCTCGGTGTCCTTCACAAATGACGTTTCAATACAAGCATTTGCTCGCACGTCATCACACAAGACAATGTAATTTTATGATCTACCAATGAAATTTCAATTACGTAATATAATCCAACCAAATCGATCAGCCTATTTGACAGCTGTCAAAATTAATTGATAACCTCTGACCTGATTACGCGTTATACCAATTAGCACGGTTGTGACTATCGTGGGCTTCGTCGATTACAGAAATAATACATAACCGGCGGAAATCGGAAGCGGGATAATTATCTGCGTGTTTAACAGAGTGCAGAGGGGGTGGGAAGGGGGGGAGGGGCATAAGAGAAAATAATATACTTAATCCGTGGGGCACGGTGGGAAAATAATTTGCGATAGCGCGTAAGCCTTCGTAAGTTATGCCGGAGCTTCTGACCAAATGAATTTGCCGGCACGTAGGCAGAACGCAAAGTGTTGTGCAGTTATTATTATCTACATGAGAGATTAGCGCGGGCGATTACAAAACCGATCCTTTACAGCTTGCTGGTTGTAAATGCGGCTTAGAACGATGTCGATAAATTATCGGTGTACAACACTCGTCAAAATACGTACAATTCGAGGATCTTTTTATATATAGTATCTACGTGTATATATACATATATATATGTATGTACACATATGACTTGACTGTGTCAATGGAGATTTCTGGTTTCCTTGAATCATTTAACTAGCCTCGAACTCGATAACAACAGTCTGCATTGTCTTTTTTAATTTCTCTTTTCTTTTTAGGGATAAATATTTTTCACACTTCTCGCGTGCTATTTTATCTTGCAGATTTCGCAAATGCCATAAAAATACTATTGTCGGAACGGTCGCGATAGTACGATGATGACAAAACAATGACTCAACTCGATGACTTGTTTGGCGTACTTCGTGGGACATTTTTTTTTTTCGGGGATATTTCTGGAATTGTAAATTTTTTGTTAAAAAGGAAGGTAAAAAAGAGTCCTTTCTTATTTACCCAGATGGCTGATGGGTACTATCTTTACGATATCCACGGATATCACTGCAGTACACTGTACAGATGACTCCCGAAGCAGTGCTCGATTCTGAAATCATTCTTACCGTTGCGAAATCCTACCTTTGGATGATCCACCCTTAAACTACAAGGGTGTAAATATATTATGAAAATTCGCCACAAAGAACACGTGAGTCATCGCACCGTTTAGCTTTGATCGAGTCGCAAAGTATATTTTTTTTATTTCGCAAATGGAAACCATACGTGTCAATTATAAAAATTATTAACGGACACGAAATTACCAACGTGAAGATCCTTCGGGTTAATCAGAATCGCCCGTAGTATATAAATAGTGCGATATCAAGAGGCAGTCGTGCAAAGTGATCTGCTACGTACTGCGTCCGGCAGGAGTAAAGACAGCGAGTCAGCCAGACGAGAAAACGGACAGGCCAGTAGGTAAGTCTGGCTGGCGAAGCACGGAAGAGGCTGCCATGTTGGATGTGGGAAGGCGCCGCCCATTAGGCGTGTTCCGATTGGCTGTGACGTCACGCGAATTCAACGAGTGGGGATAGCCTGTTCCGATACACGAACACAACGGAAATATTACGCCTTCGTATACAAGCTCGTACGTACACGCACGCCCTGCGATCGTGTGTGGAACGCATCGCGATACGAGCAACCCTCGCGAAAGTAATTTTGAGGACTAGGGGTTGTTTTGCTGCGAATTCAGGGCCGTGTCAAGAGCTCACGAATTTCTTCATCGTTTTTCGGGCGCTCTTTATAAAGCTCATATAAAAAATTTTGAATTTATATTTTTAGTAACTTTATATACGTATATGCTTAGACCGTTGTTTAAGACGGAAATGAGGTTAGGTTAGTTTCGAAATGATTTTACAATATGGACACAAGGTTGGTCCCTCGTATTTTTTTCTTTTTTTTTTTAATGGAGTCACTCTTATGGTACGACTCGATCACGTTGCTGGATACTCACGAGAGCGACACGTTCGCGAGACGACTGTAGCACGTAATGCGAATAAAATTGTCATTTTCATGGAAATACACTGATTTCGCCAGAGTACACGTGCGACCGTATAATTAACAGGGTGAATACACTCGCTATCGTAAAAAAAAAATAACACAGAGCACAAGAGGCCTGTCCGCTTTTCGTTAGGATTAGTTGTTTCACCCGCGCGGACACATTTATCAACAATAAAAATGCTTATCTTGCACGAAACTCTTTATCCGCGTAATCCGACGGTTTGAGCGTCGACAGATTTTTCCGAGGGCTTCGAAAGATTTGTTCGCTATAAACACAGAGGATTCATTACTGTTTGGATATCCGTTGTGTATCCGTCATTATAATCCGTAGATAACGAAACTGCATCCAGTACAAATTTTTTTTATTGAAATATCCATTATGCATTCGTCTACTAAAATCCAAAAAAAAACAACTATATTGATAACAGTTTTCGAATTTGTATGTCGCGCGAAAAATACCAGGAAAGTCCTTAAGGGAAACGAAGGAAAGAGATAATGAAAGAAAATCTGGTAAAAGCATATCAATGGTAATCTTATTTGACAACGCAGAAACGAATAGGTACTCACGCGATTGTTTTCTTGCGTCGGTGCTTTCAAAGGATTGCCTCCATATTCTTTCAGAGTCCGCCCCTGAGCACGCGAGTTCGCACAAGGGTGGCTGTTGTGGTATGTGTGTTGATATATATATATATATATGCGCCACTCGCGGTGAGCGAACCAAAGAGACGGAAGGAATACACCTAACCCACCTAAGGAGCTACGAGGAAACGGTATACGAGGCAGCAGAGACTTCTTTGTGATTGAAAATTGATGGACTGGAATCAGCGGGGTTGGAAAGTGTGGTTACTGGGGGATGATGGAGCTCGTGGGCTCATTTATCAAAACACTCGAAAGGTTAGGAGAGATATACGTACCTATATACGTATATACATACAGAAATGCAATCTGTCTGTACGTAAGGTTAAATTATCGTATTTACTAGGTAAAAAGTAGCCTGTTACGAAAGGGTTATTTCTATCAAACCCCCATAAAGAAAAAAAAAAGGGTGCACTTGACTTTTTTGTCGTCAACCTCCATTTCATATAAGCGAGTAAAGATGAGTGATTAAAAAAAAGAAAGAAAGGGTGATGATATTCTGATGTTTAAGGGTGGTCAATTTTTGCTAGTTATAACGGATCCATTAAAGTCGCATTGAAATCCTATTGAAATTCTATGGACGATGCAGGCGAAAGAGCGCGTCAGACTGTGCAACCCCTACGAGGCCAGGGGGTGGACGTGAAATTAATATAGGTAGTAGGGTAACGTGGAGAGAATGGATGTACCGGGAGAGAATGGGAGGCCACCCTTAATTTTCTTGCGGGCTTCTAAATTTTTTAATTAAATTCGAACGTTTTTTGATGGAGCCCGCGATCCGTGGTTATAGTAACTCCATAGCTAGCCCTCCCCGGTGGAGGCGCTCTCCACTCCCTACCCCTAGGATCACCAACCCTCCGCCACCCCTAGCTGGTGAACCAGAGAGGGTGAATGCCGCTCCGCTCCGCCCAGCCACGTGACTCGGGCCTCGTTTTTCCTCGAAGCCTCCCTCATAACCCCCGACCAGCCCCCTAGTCCAGTCATTCTCCGGACCCTGTAGCTTTCCTCGCGCTCCACCACCACCAACCACCACCTCCACCACCACGACCTTCTCCGTTGGCTTCTCGACGACTTTATGCCTCATAAAAATGATATAAAATTTGTAAAGACGGAGCGCCGTAACGACCCGACGGCTTGGCCGTGTGGAGTGGAGGGTGGAGGGGGGGGGGGGGGAATGAGGGTTGCAAGAGGGTAGGTAAAGAGAGTCGGTCGAGCTCTCGTGTGTGTCTCTATAAGTTACGCGCGTGCGAGGGTAGAGGACGGAGATAGAAAAACGTAAAAAAAAAAGGAAGGAGAGGGTACGACAGTGAAAGAGAGAGAAAAAGAGAGAGGGTAGTAGAAAAAGAAAATCGAAGACAAGAAACCCGCGGACTACTTCCCGTCACCCCGGAAGTCAATACGATCCCGTATGAAGATAAACTCCGAACAGTTCGAGGAATCTTTCAAAATGGAGGTGTAAAATGTACGACTCTCCGCCCGTCCCAGACGTGCGTATAGGTAGAGATAGCCCGTAGGTAACGTCGACTTCCCCGTAGGATTTTATTCAACGTCGTCGTCGACGTCGCCGTTGGCTTTTATTACCCTTCGAAACCCATAAAAAGCTCTCTCGCATCGGCTACGTAATTTATAATGCCCGATCGTTCGCTAACGAAAATTCTTCCTGGAGGATCATCCTTTCGAATCCCTGTCACCCCCAGCATCCATTCCCAGGACTGTATACGCATCTGTACAAGTAATATTCCCACCGAAAATAGCCGTATCTACTAACAATAATATTCAATATCCAAACGATAAATGGGACTGATACGAAGTTCGCCAGTGACGTCGACGCCATTATCGCCCAACAATGACATTGCGAGTAAATGCGCATTAACGATCAAGTAAAAAGAACCTTATCAACAATATCGATAGGAATCTTAAGAAAAAAAATATATATACAGCCGTATATCAGTAACGGTCTGTGGACGTGGAAAGGGGTACCAATAGTACGGCAAACAAGCACGACTGTCGGCAACGAGTGAAGTACAGCCATTATGGCTGGTATCGATACAGACGAGTTTTATGATATACAGATTGCCGATGCGACGAGGGACCAGTATCTCCATTACGATCGATAAAGATTTTCTAGCAGCCAATGTGAAATAAAAACTCATATTCTATATATATATATATATAACCTTGAATAAGGGATGATTTGCTTTTATACAAGTATAAGATAATAAAGAACCCGTATACCTATATAGGTAGGCAAGTATACCTTATACGATTCTAAAAAAACAAAAAAAAACTGAGAAACATAGTAAACGATATTTGACGTAAAGCGTCGAGTTGCGTCTCAGTCTAAAACTCTTGTAGGTATATATCAGTTCGCTACTGATAAATGTCTATCTTATCCTTTTATGGCATCTAGGCAATAAGTCGCTTTATGGGCGTTGCTCCTTAGATATCAAGCAAATGGCAATCGTAAATAATAATTCCTAACGTGGCACCGGGCCAATTACACTTCTCCCTCCCCCACCCCCGCCACCGCCGCGACAACCAGTGAAATATTAGTGGATTTACTTTTAATGATTGTCATGGTTTCGTACTCTTCATCATTTCCCGCCCAATTGTCTTCCCGATTGCTTATGATCGTTTGCGTCTGACACGTAGCCCTATATATATATATATATATACAGGTACTACGTGAAACATAAGACTTACTCGTCCTAAGTATAAATCTTGCCCGTGGACATCCGACTGTCAATATTCATGTTTCCTGAGTTACGAAAAATAAATAAATAAAAAACTTTTTAAAGAACATAACGTGGAGAAAAAATCGTCCAAATTATTATACGATTATCGATGAGCATTCAACAATCAAAGAGCCAATAATGAGCGCGAGGGCGCGCCGAGTCGCAAAGCCGTAGCTGTAGTCAGGTAATCCGTAATCCTTCAATTATCAAATTACAATAACTAGAGGCCGGTTAGTCCGCTCGTTCCCTCGTCACGAGCACAGAGTGCGGGGCTTAGTTGGTCCGCTCAAAAATCAACGATCTCCCACCATGCGCTACGTCCAAGTGCCGGTGGATAGAGAGTGTGTCAAAGATAGAGAGACGTGTGGACGAGGGGATGAGAGAGGGTGAACGATGTAGTGTGTAGGGGGGAGGGGGGTTAGAATACAAGGTGGTAGGGTATCACGGGTGGAGGGTGGGAGGTAGAAGTCGACCAATAACGCCCCCGCTCGCGAATGGGCGTGGCCATCTTGTCATTTGTCTCTTCTTCTTCCCGGGCGAAGCTGGGATGGCGCGCCAGGGTTGACGTATGTACTTTCCTGCACGTACCGGTCCTCTCGAGTGCTTTGCTTCTGCAACCTATACCTACCTCCACCTACTAGGAGTATCTGCAGATATATATATATAGATGTATATGATATATATATATATATGTAATCAGAGTACGTACATAGGTGGATACTATACATATTTTTCTCTAGAAGAAAACCCTTCCTTCCCTCACGCCTCATTCCCTGTATCTTGGTAGGTATATACAGAACTGTATACTTAGAAGGGGTGGGTTTTCTCATTCCGATACATGGGGCATATACGTACGTTTATATTTGTACGTATGTGCTAGAGTAGGGTTATGGAGTGTATAAGGATACGTAGCTGGTCCTCTCGTGGCCTGAAGACGACGGAGTATTACTAAGGTCTGTTTGTCCTGGCAGATAAGGGGGCGATAAGTGCACCCGAGTGCATCGTCGGCTCTCCCTAAAGGTACCGAGTAAGATGGTGGAGCCTAAGTAGAAGGTATATAGTCGTGCTTTGTCATTTCGGGGGGAGGGGGAAGGTAGGACTCGTGTGTTGTCATTGCTGGTGGTTGAAGACATGCGCGCAGATGCTGTGGCCACGAGAGAAATTCTGAGTCATGGACGATTGACACACTGGAGTGAATTCGAGGTTCGGTGGATCTTCTTTTGAGAGAGATGGTAATTTTGTTAGGGGTACGTAACGAGAACGGTTGATAACAGATAAGAAACTGGAGCAAATGGGATGTCGCAGGTAAGAGGTATCGGTGTCTTCCGATCGCGCATTGTTTTTCGGCAAAAGAGGGGGTACCCCCCGCAAAACGATATCGTGACTCCATCCACCCTAATTCTCGATTCTTTAATATTGTCAATTTACATTCCCATAGAGTGTTCCTTACACGGGAATAGAGATACACGTTTTATCCTCCTCGTGGTATTCAGGTTAAAAAAGACTTGGCCGATCGTGTCGGGGTTCACAAAGCGTACTGTGGTTGCGTTTTGACGCGAGTGCGCCAAAGATAAGAGACAAGACATCGTTCGCCCGTAGTGTAGAGGGGGAGGATGTAAAAGAAGGGGTAGAAGAGAGAACTGGTAGCCTCGTGCCCTCTGGTGGGATGAGCTTGCATCCGAAGGGTAGTGGGGCAAAATCGACGTATCTGAAACAGTGGGGGTAAAATATATCTCAGTGGTGGGGGTAATCAAGATAGTATGAGTGTGTATAGCCAGTTCCTGGCTACATCCCCCATGTTCCGTGTACGCTGGCAAGTGGGGGGTCAGCCAAGCAGGCAGGCAGGCAGACAGACAGACTCGTGGGACACCCTGGGTGTGGGAAGAGTGGGAAGAAGAGTCGTATGGTGGGGCATAGCCTACCGGAATCGGCGCAACGAACGCCACGGTTTCGAAGCAAGCGGCGTACTGGCGACGCTCGCGAGGCTTCTCGCCAAGGGGAAATAAGCAGCAGCCGGGACAGAGGAGAGGCGCAGTCAGACAGTCAGGCCGCCAGGCAAGCGAGGAAGGCAGTGCAGCAGCCAAGACCACTAGATCCGTTCGGCTTACCGACTTACGGACTTAAGCCGGCAGGCAGTCCGAAAGGCTCAACCCGCTAAGCCTTGCCAACCCACCTACTACCACGGCGGCTACTAGCTAGTACCTAGTACCTACTACCTGGGCTTCCTCTCTGGTCAGAGAGGGCGGCAAGCGTAGCGCACACGGGTCCGACTTAACTCTCACGCCGTTTCCCCCCGGATATCTACATCGATGTAAATCCGTGGCGATTATCCGCGGCGACCTCGACGCTAACGACGAAAAAGGAGAGCGGTCCCCGTGATTGACAGGAAAGAAACAAACCAACGTGTGTGCTCGACGTGACGACGATACCTCAAGTATACGCGGGTGACACGGTGTTGTTATTTCTGCTGTCTCATCGTTCGACAGGAGTTACCACCAAGGTGCGCGTCCTATACCCTCGTGCTGTCGTTGCTGGTGCTGATACACCGGCGAACTCTAACCTACTTCGTGGGACACTTACGTAACGCCCTCGTCGACGGCCTTTATCTCCTTTATCAGCAGTCGCCTACGCCTAGGTGGTGCGCGCGCGTACTTCTATTCCGGTTGAGACACGATCGGCTCTCGTCGCAACCGCTACCAACGGCACCGCGTGTATAACCTCGTAAACAGTGACTCGTGACGCGGAAACGGACTACAGCTTCGTTTCTCCGTGAGTAACGAATAACACAGTGTATTAACCTTAAATACGACACAGAGTACAGCTACGGGCTAGAGGTTAAAACGTCAGAAACGTGAATCGTGTCGCGGTGATAACAGGTCGAAGATTTATAGAGTATCCAAAGTAATACTAAAGCATCCCCTGGGTACGACCACCTGAGGTATACTCTCAAGTGCGAATCTTCGTGTCTCGTCGATCCTCGTGAACGGTGCATACGTATACGGTGAACATATGTCTCCTTGAGAGACGACCTAACCTTCACAACCCCTAATAAAATTGGAGGCCTGACAGGGCCTGTGAAGTGGGACAGTGAGGTGTACGGAACAGTCAGCACGACGTTAACTTTCTACAGCATGGAGCGAGGGGGAGGCGGGGGGAGCCTCGAACTCGCCGGCGGAGGCGGCGGTAATCCTGACCTCTGCCTCCCGGACCTCGTTACAGCATCGGCTACTGGTCTTTCAGTACAGCATCATCAGCATGCTACCTCTGCGGCCTCCATGGCTGGCTTACATGCTGGCGATCATCTTCAGGGTGCCATACATCATCATGATCTCGTGCATGGTACACCGCATCATGATACTTCTATGCATCATAACAATGCCAGTCATCAGCTGCATCATGAACCTTTGGAGAAACTTAAACGTGGTGAGTCGGTCACGGTACCTGAGACAGAGTTCACCGAACTCTGTGATACAAACCAGACGTGCGAATTTTTTCTAAGGGGTTGAAAAGGGATTTTGAAAAAAAAATTTTACCGTTACTATTTAAAACTGTTGCACTTTGCCATTTAGTTGCGTCAGTGGTTATTCTATCTTCTCGATATTTTTGACGGGACTAAGATAAATTCGCTAGATTATCTTCTATCGCTACCTGGCATCTCTTACTGGTATCGTTATACGTGGCTAAACTGACGAGGTCGATCTTTATACTTGGAAATTGTATGTCATGTACTGATATATATATATATGCGTCCATAAAAAATTAGTACATATATATCGATAACGGGGTATCGGTTGATTGTTTTGTATGAGTTTTACTTGGCTTGAATTATTGTTAACATCTTATTCAGCATTTAGTGATTGGTATCGCTAATACTTGAATGAACTGACTTATCGGTGGTTACTGTCAGTTTGTCGATCAGATTTCTTCAACGATGTCCAATGTTTTTTTTTTTCGTGCTTCTACTCCGACGCGATAATACGTATTATTTTGGACGGTCTATATAAAAATTGGACAAACGTTTAATATGCCATGCAACGAATTCTCTCACGCCTTTTCAATTGAGACGCGTGTGCATTCTCGAAGCGTTACGAGGTCGAAGGTAGAGAACAAATCGCGGGTAAATGTTTGACAAATCTCGAGGGACATCACGGTTAAAATTAGTCCTGGGTGCTTGCAGGCGCACTGTCATTAATTATATTCTATTCGTGCTTTTCGAAATTCTCGGAATTTGCAGTTTCCTTTTGTGCGTAAAAAATGTTATTGCCGTTTGACGATATTGAAAAAAAGGTTTATTCAAAATTTATGTACTACAGTCTCGAGATGAAGTAAACAAAAATTTCCCTTGGGATATTATTTCGTCAAAATGGATGCCTGGTGTGGGGTTTAATTTTTTTCGACGATTTTGTCGTGAAATTTTGCGCAATTGCTTTTGCAGACAGTCAAATGCACGAAATGGCACGTTCATTTTTTTCACCACTCTTGACTGACGCCGGGTCGACGCTGTGGATGTGATTTTTTTGTCAGGTGTCAGACAGGTAGATAAAATTTTAGTACGAATAGCCCGATAAGCACCGCACCCATCGCTACGTTATTATACTCGTGACGCGAGGCGTCAGATAAAATTTCGGAATCCCTTGGCATTGCTTCTTCTACTTCTTCTTCGTAGCGACGTATATAAAAGCGATACAGAGGCGGGAGAATTCAAAAATACATGACGGACCAAAAACATGTACAAAGTCCGTACTATGTCTTTAACGCAACTTGCTCGCGACGTCCGACGGACGTTAGGATTTTGAAAGTCGAATTAAAAATCGTACCAATCAATTAACGTTTACTCATTCCAAAGTCCTGGATTCATATAAACTTGGATCCTCTGACTGTTTAGTCAATGAGAAATAACGATAAGAAAGAAATTGCAAACTTCAATTTCCCGTCGGGAAACGGACAAGATTCTTAGCGTCGCTTCGCGATTTTCGCACCTGGCCCAGTTGACTCTCGCAGTAAAGCGATATCTTGTTGAACAGAAATGAAGTCATAGATTTGTAATTGCGCAAACTGCCACCACCCATCAGTCGGTGATTCAGCGAGTAATGAAAATTGGCAAGATGTTTTTTTTTATGTCGCTTGGTCGGATATCGGTCTTTCGCGAATTCTCGAGCATTCTCGACTTACAATTTCGTAATCGTCAATTCTATCTATATATATTGGTATCAATGTAAACTATGTGTCAAAATCGTATAGGAGAAAGAGTTCTCAAAGCACGCGAAAATGTCCCAGGCTTGAATTCGCATGGGAAATCTCAGCGACTCTCGACGAAGACATTCTCGGCAGGCACCACCACCTGTTTTGTGATTCATTAACTCACCGGCTTATCGGGATAAGGCAGACTTATCCGGGGCTCGAACCCGACACCGCGGCTAAACCCGATCTTATTCCAATGGCGTCCCATTCCAATTTCGTTTCTAGTTCGAATTCCACCGCCGACTGTCGATTC
Organism: Pachycephus smyrnensis; assembly: GCA_030142225.1. Classification (NCBI taxonomy): domain Eukaryota; kingdom Metazoa; phylum Arthropoda; class Insecta; order Hymenoptera; family Cephidae; genus Pachycephus; species Pachycephus smyrnensis. The sequence continues at coordinate 2,218,268 of JARQST010000338.1, read as the reverse complement.
TGCAAGTAGAAACTTGTTATTAGTTAAGTTGAAGTTTAATTAGTTAAGAACACTACAGCAGGTTGACAAGATAGGTGGTATAAAAATTAAATGAATCAATGAAACACGTTATTTCCTCAAATTAAAATTACAAATAAAAAACTTAGATAATGACTTGCAATTTTGAGATAAGAATTTCAAAAAAAATCCTATTACCACGCAATTACCAAGCGAATTTAATACCCAGGAGTGACGATATCGTCCAGAAAATTGAAAGTCCTCGCTATTTTTGATATCGACACAAGGTAAATACTGACGCAGGTAAAATTAAACTTTCCACCCGATATAAAGTCCACGATAAGAGGTTATAAAAAAAAAGACAAAGAAACACTCAGAACAGAGAACGCGTGAAATAATAATACGACAGAAATCGAATTTATCATTGGTATTTAACGAGACACCAATTTGTTATTAACCGTATTATCCAATGACATACATCACAATTATCAGTAAAGTCGTTGACAAGTACCCGAATTTTTCTCCATCTCTCATCGTTTCTCATATTCTCTCTCTCTCTCTCTCCCTCTCTGTATAGCCTACGGGTCGTTCCATCATTTCGATAACGACAAGTGTCCTGATTACTCCAATCAGCGAGTTACGTGGAATCGTGCATTGTTTCCCTGGAGTTATCAAGAGAATCGCAAGGATTTTCGATTCGCAAAAATAATCAATTATAATATAAATAAAGGTACAATATGTCAGTCAGAAGAGACATAAAAATAAATTAAACGTACAGGATGTTCTCGATATACAAGAAGTCAGTAAATCACGTGACAATAAAAATAATAATATTTAGCCAATGGGAATGATGGCATAAGGCTGATTATATCCCTATCACATAAGAATCCCCCGAGTCATTAACTACCCCTTTATTATTGTGTGGCCTCAACCCTGGCCTCAGGATCTGGCAGATGCGCCCTGGTATAGTCAACCCTTGTGAGTTCCGCTGCTAATGGTGTTGACAAATTGCTCTTCTGTCCGTATCACCCTGGGGACCCTGGTCTTGCACTAGGTATCCACGGCATCCCTGGTAACGTTCTGGCAATGGCGATGGAATTTCCCTGAAAAATTTTGGCGAATTTAGGAAAGGAGCCCTGATCCGTCACGATCGCGCTATACTTTATATACATATCTTGGTGAAGCAAGCAGCCGCCATATTGCTGAAGGCTATGCCAAGATCGGCTTATCCTGTCTGACCTCCTTTTTCCGCTTCGATTTTCTCGATTACCGAGTCCATCAGCGGCTGCTTCAAGTATGAGGCTGCTGATGAGAAGGTTAAAGAGGGTAAGGAGGGTACCGCTTAGGGGGTGAAAGGATCAACATAGAAATGAACTGATTTCGTAGCCATTATCTCAGCCACTAGGGTATACGTACGTACCTTAGGTGGGCTAAGTGGATGCACGCTCGAGCAGGTCTTTACTTCTTCATTTGACTCTCTCACCCTCTGGGCTGTCTTAGGGGTGGTTTGTATATCCAGTGAGTTTACACAGGGAGGGAGGAAGATCGGTGCGTGCCGATTTGTGAGAACCATTCAGGAGCTGGTGAGGAAAAAAATTATTCTTCGGACGTAAGTGGGGCTAACCTAACCTAAAAACTATGCTCGGACGGTATAGTCAGCGCCAAGCTGTCTCAATGGAGATTGCTGAATTTTTGTAGTTTCTTTTTCTTTTTTCTTTATACGTGGTCGCTTTTCGAAACTACCCTCGTCACGCACGGCCTATGACCCTTAACGTGCGTGAGTGGCGGACACGGTGTCTCCGGTTACTTATCGCTTCCATGTGCTTCGGGTGTCAAGTTGAAACTAAACAAATTGCCGGGCAAAAGCCAACGAGCTGCGAACCCTATCCGGACTGTTTCCAGTGAGCTTTTACTTTCTCTCTTCTCTAGCTTCACTTCTGTTACTCTTCTTTCTTACGTGTTTTCTCGTCTTCGTCTTCTTCTTGCATTACGCGTCTCGCGGCTTCCACGGGGATAACAGCTGGTCCCTTCCCTTTACCAGTGGCAGACGTACGAGATGTATAAATTGGTCAGTAGGCAGGTACGTAACGGGAAGATTTACATGGCGAACTGATCAGACGTCGAGAGAAGAATTTACGTAATTTTTAAAGACTCTTTTAAGAAGTCGGGGTAGACATATTTTTGGATTTTTTTTAAAAGAAATCTTACAACTCTTTGGATTTTTATCGCGTCATTCAATCTAGCCCTGCGATGTTTTTTTCAATAATGTATCTGCGTATATTTTTAGGGTAGTTTTTGATTTCGTATGTGTACTATATGGACGTGCGTTTAATGTTCGCACTAAAGATCCACAGCCGTGCGACGTCCCGACGACGACGACGTCTAGCGTCTAGCAAAGCTGACTAATAAACGACTTCCTAAGGAAGCCAAGGATTAGGAGATTAGGGTGGTTGAGACCCAGCTCCCTGACTTTCTCGCCCTTCTGTAACTAGTCTAGACTCGCAGGTGCTCACGCCACGCGGCCGTACTTCAACCACCCCCCCGACGCTTCCAAGTCCTTACAGCCTCGAGCTCCTGTTTGCTTTAGTAATTATTGGCTACGCGGCTGCTCTGATCCTAGAAAAAGTCTTCAAGGATGTCACACCAGGACCCTCCCGTACGTGACAGCATAAAAATTTGTCTTAGGTCCATATCCCTCGTATCGTCATCCATCTTTTATAAATATCTTCACAGATCCCCAAAAAAAATCAATCCAGTCATATAAAAAAACCGAAAAAGAATTTTTCTGAAAACAACTTTGAAAATTGCCTAAAAATGATTGATCACAGGCTAAAGGATCTATGACGTAAAAGTTCTATAGAGCGAAGTGTAATAACGATAATTTGCCTAGTAAGAAGTCCCTAGTCCGTGAATTTCATGGGATCCATCCAGGACCCAGCCAGCTGTTCCTGTAAACGTTTTACTGACCCCCCTAACCCTCTACCCTCGTAGTACACCCAATAAGGACACGGCCCACTAACCACCCACGATTTTTGCGTCACGTGTTACCTTATTCAAAATATCCGAACGCGTTCACATTGTCCCTTCGCGCGCCGACGATAAATAACAATGTAACATCAAGAGCAACGTACTCTCGCCATTATACGATATTAGCATTTTCATATAGCGTCGCGACGCCCCACGCGTTCATACCCCTTGTACATAAGATAATTGATAACAAGCCATTCAGTGGATTTGAACGTGGACCTAAAGTCTCTGGCATCCTTCCTAATTCCTGTGGTATAACCGGTAAACGTTTTCAGTCGACCCGATAAATATACGCTGAATGTCCAGAGCGAAAATCCGAATTGAGAATCGCGACTGTTAGTGAATGAGATGGGAACGAACCTGTAGGTTGGCAGTGGGTAGTAAGGTAGTAGGTAGTACGTGTAGCTGCTCGGGATGCACAGCCGACCGTAAAATCCATAGGGATTAGCGGACGCTAATATATCCCGCGGGTAAAAACGCACCGAGCAGCTGAGATATTCGTCTCGTCTCCCCTTGGCGTAGCTCGCCGGTTTGTCTTTGGCATAAAATAACTCGAAGCGCGAAGAAAAGTAATAAATTCGTGAGTTACACCCTCGACTGGGTCCGACGTCTTTCCTTCTTTTTCTTTCTATTATCTTTTTTGCCTCTTTCTCTCTCACTCGCTCTCTCTTTCTTATTCCCTTCAGCAGTCGTCTCTTCGCTATGGGATAGCTCGGCGGTACTTTCTTTTTTTCAAGCTTCTCTTTCTCTCCCTCTCTTAATACTGGTGCCGCTTTTTTTCTCTCTCTTGGTTTACCATCTTTCTGATGGTGTGAGAGGGATATAGGAATCGTTATAATGGATGTACTTTTCAGTGGGGTTAGGCTGAAAACACGGGGTTAAAATGTCGGTATAGGACACCCGTCGCGTGTTGAGGAGAAAAAGTGTGGAAAAGGTTGAAGTACTTTTCTCTCTTGCTTTCTCGCTTTGTTCTTTTCCTGGTAAAAATGGCTAGATGGATTTTTTTTTTTTTTTCTCTATATAGGTTCACGGGAAAAATGCGATTTACAGAGTGGATTCTTGGTTTGGTGGGAGAAGATGTCTGTAATACGATCGTTTCCCACGGGTACTGTCGGTACGAAGAAAGCGAAGGAGAGTAAGAGGAAATGTAGTCGCGGAGAAAAATAATATTGTGAAAATTGGTAAAAGACGGGGAGAAAAAATGGTCAAAAAAATTCATGAATATTCGAAAAAATTTTATCCGCGAAATAAGACGTTTCGTTATTCTCCTACAGCCACCGACGGGCATTCCTTTGCGTGGACCAATCGATCGTAGGGTTGGTTCCCTTCGGCGAAAAGGGCGCCTCGAATATCCACGGGGGTGGCTCAAGTGTGAAATGTTTGACAGGAAGGGTGGAGTGAGTCCGGCCACATTCCGCCCCTCGGGATCGCGCAGGTCAACTCGCAAACTCTGCCGGGTGTGCGACGAGACGTTCCTGGAGCAAAGTAACGTAATCGTCAATTGACCCAACGTCTTTTAAGCCTCCAGGAACTCTGCAGGGAGTCCCGTGGGAATGGAGGACGGCGATAATGCCTATTTTATTTTTGAAAAAAAGAAAGAATCGTTTAAAAAAATCCAGAAAACAAAAATCTCCGTAGGAGAGGAGACACCAGCTAAATTCGGTCACTTGAGTCTTTTTTCATTTTTTTATATATATATACGATGTCTCACACTATACAGCGTGTCCAGGTATTTTTGATGTAATCTATCCATAAAGATTATATAGAAGGACGGCTGTTATATTTGACTACAAGGAAGTATCGATAACGTCTCGTTATCCTGTCCCAGGTCGAGGTCTCCTGGGGGATCGGCACCGACAAACAGCCGTCGGCCCCGGTCGTCGCTCAAACACTGTAACCTCTTACCCTTAGTATATCGGTTCCCTTCGTGTACGTACACGTGTTCCGACCAACCGACCAAATAGGTAACCGATCTGTTTGTTTCCAGAAGATTACAGATATTGTCGGACAAAGCTATTTACACGTGTTTTTGATAAATGCCGACTGTATTTTTTCGTCGGATATAGGTAATATTTTGTATCTTCGAAGGGGAACAAAAAAAATTCCACATTTTTACATTAAAATCTACTGCTAGCCTCGTTACGGTCTCGGTTGAGTAATCGAGTTTGAAAGTGTTCATTTTATCGTGCTCTGACGTGTGTCTCGAAAAGAGAAAGAGAAAAGAGAGTAGAAGAAGTGACAAGCGAGCAGCGAACTCCATGCGAGTCGTCGTCGTCGCTCTAAATCAGACGGAGTTATGTGCCGACTAATTGTGAACCACATCCCGCCTTCTTGCCAGCCCCGTTAGAAACCAAATATAACTAAACCAAACGAAACGAAGCGAAGCTAAACGACCAGGCCGATTAACATCTCAGCCACGCGATGCCTTGACAGACCCTCTCTGCCCCTATTCTTGACTAACATCACGGGAGCGCGAATGAGCCGGACAAGTTTTTTTTTACGTAGTCGCACGACCAGTCAGTAGATAAATTAACCGGGACTTCCCAGAGGCGGGACATTCGATTAACGTCTACCAGCTTAAACCCATTGTTTCTCTGATCGTTTGTAACGAGCTGAGGAATTGGTGAATTGAGAACGAAAAGTTTTTTTCTGTATATTTACCAATGAATCTTTATACGAGAAGTATCAATGGATCGTCGAGCGTACACTTACGTTTACGATGCGAATCTTGTTTACTGGGGATTTTGAAAATTGTTACGAATACTTTGTTAGCACGTGCTTTCTACGTGGACCTAAGTTCAGTTGGTCTGGGTTGTGTGTTACGGGAAATACGGCTAGCGCGGCTCGTAAAACTGCTTTCGTGCGCTTGTATATCTTCCGGAATAATAGCCGCCGAAAAAGTTGCTTTATCCGAGTGGCAGTGTTTTCCGCGTTGCTGGAAGGTTGTTGGGAAAAAAAGAAGTGAAAAAGAAAAAAAAAGGTAGGAACTAGAAAAATCCTCAGCGTGTACTACAGTCACGGAGTGATCGAAGATCACGTTGTCATTTTATTTTCATACGGTGGAATGCGTGAGTTTAGGTTACGAAAAACAAATTTAAATAAATAATTGACTAGCTCTGGCCACGAAAATATTTAAAGTTGGTGCCGGTGCCTGTCCGCCATGTCGGAATGTCAAACAGTAGCTAAGCTCAAGGGATACGTTACCGTAATATGTAATTCTTCACGTAGATAAAATATCTGAATGAGAATTAAGGACGCATCTTCTAAGGCAAATAGAAACAAAACAAATCTGTTTACACTGACTTTGTAGGAGCTTTGCTTTAATTACCCTTTGACGTATTATTCAATTATATATATATATATAAACACACACCTTACTCGTACTAACCATAGTACAGTCTAGAAGACATTGCAAGAGGATATCCGGATGTGTTACAGTATGGACCCAGAGTGACTTCCGGGGCGGGACTAACGGCGGTCTTGCAGGACTCGATTCCACCGGTCACGGGGCTCATACTCCTGGAGGAAGTACGCCAAGCACACCTGGTGGTACACCCACCACACCGTCCGGAGGATTTTCCACGGCTCAACCGAGAAACCGATCGAACACGACCAACAGGCCCGACATATTAAAAGGTAAGTAAAATAATGTTTTTGTCTGGTACGAAATCTGTAGGCTTCTCTAGTAATTATAAGATCGTCCATAGATACCTGTAGGATCGGTCAGGTAGGGTTGGCAACCCTTCTCATTCGAATAAGTATTTCCGCCCTGCGCCATCTTACATAAGACACTCCCCCGCGCGTCGTTGGCATGAGAATCGCAAAGGGTCGTTGCGCTGGTTTGTTTGCATGTTTCTTCTGCACTTAGCTACCCAAATCCCCGCAAATTGAAATATCCCGGGAGTCTTAAACTTCTGGTTAACAACAACTAGGACAGATCTCACTTCACTCCAGTAATCCTAGGGAGGAAGGTGAAGTCTCGGCAGTTCTTAGGCAAGTCCAGCACGTACTGTTCGCAAGAAACATCCCCACGTGAACGCAGAGCCCAGACTGCGCGCACGACGTTCACGAGTACCGGGTTCGAAGCTATAGCTGCGTAAACATAACCTAACAAACCTAGAGCGCCTCACGAGTATCCACAGAAAATAAAATATCTAAAGTCCAGTTCACAGTGCTGCCTTAACAACTCTACAGCGCCGATTCACACTAATCATAAAAAGTGTCATAGACTAAATAAATCTTGTGTCGCACTGTCCTTCGTTACCGTCGGCGCCAAAAGTATCGACTGCAAGTCGTAATCTTCGTACTGTTTAAAAAGGCCTAAGCTTTTAAAATAGTTCATCAAGCCGTTGGCGAATATTCGAGAGAAAACAAAATGAATCCCAACCAAGCACGGAACACTCGACTACAGAGGCTTATCTCGCCAGACCAGTAATGTTCTAGGCGCCAGTGTAATGTACATACAGTAGAGAGATGGCGCGCGTAGGTTACGTGATTTAGTATAGACGCCAGGTATAGAGGAGTGGTCGGTCGGCCTTCTCTATTCGTAAGCGGATTTTGGTCGACGTTTGGCGTTCGTCTAGCGCACCGTATCTCGCCTGTACGAAACTATATGGAGACTCCGCGTAAACGTGTAATGGTATAGCGTTCGGTTTTCGGACTATGAGTCGGTATCATCATCAGCCGCATGCGGTGATAGCGGTTCTCTTTGAGTGGAGCTAATCAATCACGCGGCTGTCAGTACGAGTAAGGGAGCGGTTCGTCCAACGGGGCAAAGGGATGGAATACCCTCACCTGTCACTGTCACAGTCATGACAAACACGCACGCACATGCACGCACAATTCACACTCGCATTTATCCACTCGCACCAACATAACGCCAGAAAGGTACACCCGACGTCGGCAGAGATTACCGTTCAAACGATCCGCGTGATCTATAGACGCTACTCCGCGTAAACCTAAATGCTATCGATACTTTTTAACCTAGCTATACATACCTATATATAATATATATGCGTGATACGCATCGTTTCTTGAGTACTATGCTACTTTTTTTCTGTTTACAATACTTTTTCGGTTGAGGAATGACGGTCAGTGTCTTCTGTTCTTGTTCATTTTGAAATATATATATATCCTGCATTTGGCCTCGAGTATGTTTGTATATCTATATAGAGGTACCTAACTACCTTGGCCACGTGATGGTATCCGATGGTCATTGATTTTTTGATATGGGTTTTTTATTTGTACGGGCTTTTAATTAGTTCGTAGGATTCTTTTCGATGGAGTCCAGTTGGGTGTACCTCTTCTACGGGTACGTGATGTCTTATGGGTTTTGCAGGTGTTCGAACGCCCACGGAAGTGAAACACGAATTGGGCGGTGGTGTAGTCTCCCCTGCTGGGGGTGTCGGGGTCAACGATGCGGACGATAAGGATGGAAAAAAAAATAAACGCCAGAGGCGACAGAGGACGCACTTCACGTCTCAGCAGCTCCAGGAGCTCGAAGCTACCTTCGCGAGGAATCGGTACCCCGACATGTCCTCCAGGGAAGAGATCGCCATGTGGACTAACCTCACCGAAGCTCGTGTCAGGGTGAGTGATATTTTGTCGTTAGGAATCCAAGTTCTCTCGTTCATTCTTGTATCTCATTCCAGTCAGTAAATATAACAATGGCGTTGATGCTCATGGCGCGCGTTATTAGAATGACCATAGATGTACGTTGGTCGATGATGATCTGACAAAATTCTTAATGATTCCCACGGTATGAAACGGCGCCACCGAGTATACCGTCTCGTACTTGGCTACCACCCCCTTAATACCTTAAGTCCTGGCGCTTCTTCACAGCCGACCGAAAATCCGAGCTAAAGGTCAGAATAACAGAAGTGTAATCCATGCTGTGGCAAAGTTCCTCTTGCTCTTGGGGTCGGGCCAGGGTAGGTTACGAGGGGGCACACAGTGAACGCATTGACGCGTATCCGTTACAAAAGCAACAGCATCTTATTGCCGGTCCATATTACAGAACTCGTTGAAAGGATGAGCCAGGAAATAATCTGTAAAAAAAAAACAACAGTGAAGGAGTAATTTGAAAATTATGAACGTCAAGTAAGAAAAAAAGGGTTGCCTCGTATTAATTCACTGTCGGCGAAAGAAGGAATGGAAATAAATGACGATTAGTAGGTGTCTGGGGAATCTAGGGATTTTTCTAACTCGAAATCGAATCTCGTAAATCAGTCGAATTTTCTCGACGAAACAGTAACTTTCTTCGGTGCACCACGCGGCTATTCGGGGTGACCGCTCTGCCTGATGACCAAAGCGGGTGGGTAAGTGCGGGGGGAGGATTTTCACATGGGGGATGCGCACCCCCACGGGGAAGGCTTTGCGCCAGTAAGCCCCTACGGATTTATAGAACCACACACAGCACACAGTTGCTCCCGTGGCACGCTACTATACGCCATGTACCAAAATGCTGCAGATCCTAGAGCGTCGGTGGCGTGGCTAGCGTCGGTACGCTCGTACCTCGTTCGCAAACTGTAACACTGGCAGAACATTCTTCATTGTAAACCTTGTAAACCCCTGGGCTCTTCGTTTAACGAACTACGACCGCGCGCACTTCGACTGGCGAACTGCAATAGTAAAATCTTGGACAATTAACCTCTCCGTTTTACCGAACATAACCATAAAAAGGAATCGACGCGTCAAATCGCCACGCATACTTAACATATCCCAAAGAGAACACGTGTCCTACCTAACCTTAACCCTCTTGAGCGTTATCCCGAGTATACTCGGGGTAAATACTATTGAAGTACTATGAAATAGAACTGCAAGGAAGTTAAAATCCCATAGTGCCTCGAATCACTAGCGACACCTATGTCGTTATGAAAATCCGACGAAGTAATAATTGGCGGGAAATTCAAATTGGCTATTAGTCTCCGACGTAGTAACAATATAAAAGACGCAATCGAAAAAGGAATTTGACGCGAGAGAATTGGCGCTTGCAGTTATCTACAAAGAGGCAGGCGTATGTTTTGGTACGTAGTAGTAGTAGCAGAGGCTGTCGAGATAATCCGCCGGTGATTAAGACCATAAATCCATCGTCGGATTAGTATGGTTGCACCGCACAGTGCGCGCGCGAACGCTCAGAACCGCCACCACCACCACCACCGCCATTGTGCCAATACTAGCAATACGAGGTACCAGTATCATCAGTATCATCAGCACCGTCACCCTCCTCCCAGCCTCCTGGTCCATAGCACACTCCGCAGCAGCCGTACAAGCTCGACTCTAGCTTATACTCTATGACTATGGGGTATGGGCAGTGAGTAGTGGACAGTCCGTAGTCGCAGAGGGAATGGGTAGCCATGGAATATAGGTAGACACTAACCGGTATGAGAGTGAGGATTACCGATGTCATCCGTATTCGGCGGGTTAGCGGCTGTCAACGGCCAACGCCATTGGTGTATATCAATTATTAGCAGCGACGCCAACGCTTGCGCTCGGCTACTGTTATCACGTAGATATGCGATTTGCATCTGGTATACCTATACGTATACGGGTAACTATATATGGGGAATGTTTTTGTGATTTCATCTCGTGATTTTTTTTTACAAAAATTCGAAACATTTAGGAAAAACGGTATTACGGTTGATCAAACTCTAGGTATACTTTGTTTATTCAAATTTCGCGCATTTACCACGTATATCAGGAGGAGACTAATTTTTCTTCGATTCTAGAGCAAAGCTTTAGAACGCCATTTTTCTAACCGTCTTTTCTCTCGCTGAGCGACTTGACGGCACGTAAATAAAACGACGCTTAAATGCATCGTAAAAGATCGTCATCGTAAAACGAGAAACGAACCGATATCGTTCCTTACACACGAAGTGCTATACTTACGATCATATCCTGTACCGAGACACAGAAACTGTATCGTGTTAAAGAAAAATAGTGCAAATGCAAAAGAAAAATATTACTAGAGTCACCAGCGTTCCTATAAATCTTCGAGTACCTAATACGAATTATCTGTCGATGAACGATGATCATCAGTGTCAGGTGTACAGTCGACGGTCGGAAGATGCAGAAAAAAATGAAAATTTAATAATCGCCGATACGTCACTATTTGAATTGAATATATTTGCAAATCACAAGAAACTATCAGTCCGCGAGCAAAGCGAATGCGAAAGAGTTAAAGTAGAGTACGAGGTGGGCATTAAAAATCACGCGTTTCGCTTGAGCTCATAATCTCGTATAATCTTTTGCAAAGTTGTTAATACTCGCGGCTTACGGGTGTTAATTTAATATCCATACAGGTGCGCCAACATTGAATATCCGAATCCCACTGGTGCACTGCTCTACTACGGTCCACTACTACAACGATAAAAAATCCATAAAACTGTTCGGGTTCTCTTGCTCTCTTCCTGTACACGTACCTGTATGTATATATATATACTACTCTGGCATTTCTATCGTAACACTGTATATAGCTACCTGCTCCACGGTACTTTAACGTGTCGTAATGCTCATCCGCTAGCCCTACGGTTACGTGTACCACGTACACGGGGATGCCATACGGTAACGGGAAATCGTGTAAAAAAAGAAGTGAGTACAAAAAAGAATTGCGTAAGCATCACCTCGTTATCCGCGACCACGGCGACATTCACGGCCAATTACAAATAAGGGTCGCGTAGCCAAATCCCGTGGGATCATCGGGATCACGTCGGCCTTTCCTGCTCACCTGAACCCCAGTGGACTAATCGAAATGCTTCCCTTTCTTTGGAATACTCTTTCTTTTTTTTTTCCCCCTTTCACCAGGCAACTTCCTATCTCTTGTACAACGAAGACTTTGTATACCGTGCGGGGTCAACGGCGAATAATTACAAGGGAAGTTTTTTTTCTCTTCAGTTTTTGGAAATTCTTCAACAGGCTCTATGGTGTTACGTAACCTGCCGCGTTGGTTTAGTTAGTTATTACGGTCGTGCGTCGAAAAATTCTTTGTGGACGATAGGGGGAGGATCTTCTTTTCGCGGAATTGGGATGCTCGCTACGTGAATCGCAAGTAATAGAGACAGGATGACGATTCTTTTCTCGACGATGCGGAAGTGACGAATTCGCTTCGGATCCACTCCTGATACTCTTCCGTATACTTGGCTGTCTGTATATCGTCTTGGCACGAGGCTTTTCTACCAATACGGAAAAGCTTGGACTGGGACGTGGGCATTTTCTCGTTGATCCATCTCGACGGTATAGTGAGATTTATGGAGACGGTGCTGCCGCCACTACCAGTAACGGTTCTCCTAGGAACTCAGTCTCGTAGAGTAGCTGAAGCTGCTACTTGGGCGCTGTATTGGCTGAGTGAGTCTCTGCCTCTGTGTTTATACATACGTGGAAGATATAGATATACGAGTGGGAGAAGATGTGGAAACGTTGAGGAGAACGGGGGGGAAGAGGGGCACGGGGTAGGAGTAGAGAATAAGAAGAACAAGGGGAATTCCACATCCATCGTATAGGAACCATGATGGCCGCTTGCCATCACCGCGCGCAGCTGTCTGCCAATGGGCGAATTTCTATGTTCAAGAATTGCCATCTTGGATCTGTATTGTTTGTTTATTTATATATTTATCAAAATTATCATTCTCTTGCGCATCGGACGACTTTTTTTGTTTCTACTTTTTTTTTGACTGCCCAGAATATTCGTCACGGCGAATAAACAAAGCCTTTTCGTGCAAGTATGGGTCACACGAGACCGATCAAGATTAGGACTTTGCCTTATCTGTTATCACTGACAAACATATTTATGGGTAATTCGTTCTGGCGTGTCGATATTTCTAGGTTTATCGGCGAAGAGCAATGAGCGCGGATCATTGCTTCGGATATTTCACGGTCGAGTCTAGCTGCGAACTGTCGCGTAAGGATTTTTACGTTTATGACGTAAGCAGTAAGCATATACTGCGGCCAGTCTTATAGAAAGGGGCGTGAAAGGGTGAAAAAAAGTTCAACTAGGTAAAAATTGGAAAAGACGAGGTCACGCAGTGGTGGCGGGTTTCACGAAAAAAAAAAAAAAAAAAAAAAACGAAAAAATGTAAGGAGAAAAGGGTGGCTCAAAGTTATGGATACTACTACTCCCTGGGAGGGTCGTGGCGTCAAATCCTCGCGAAGCCCCGGATATCCGGCGGCTCCTTCACGGAATTTATTTTTAATGAAGTGGCGCCTCGCGGTCTCCACTCTTCCCTCCTTCTCTTTATCCCTCCCCACTTCACGACCTTTTTGCAAGAAAATTCTTTTTCACCCCCTCTCGAAGACCTCTCGCCATTCTCTCTTATCAGTCCTTTCTTTTATACCTTCCCGCGTTATCCACACGCTATATCCATTTCAAAATATATTTCTACGAATACTAAGATTTTTGTTTGGGAGGAGGGGTAGAAATAGTCGGACTACCTACCCCGCGTTGTTATTTGGCAGAGTCCATGAGTCGACAGGGGGTAAGTGGCGGGAGAGGGATGAAAAAAAAGAAGAAAGACAAAATGGAGAAAAAAGTTCCTATACGCATAGGTCGAGGTCGTAGGTCTGTGCACACGTAGGTTCAACTCGAGGGATGGTGGATAATATAATGATGGCGTCGGCGGATGCGGAGGGGCGGGGCTACGAGGGGATCAATATTATCCTCTCCTTCCTCCAGTACCAGTATAGCACCACTACCAACTCCAACGATGCCAGAGCACCAACAGCTTCGCACTACTACCAGCAGCCTGCACCCTCGTCGTCGTCCTCCTCCTCCTCCTCTTTCTCTACCTACCAGCATCTAGTCGGAGTCTTCTCCCCCTCTTCGTGGAAGCCACTGCCGACCGCGTGTATTTCTCCTCTTTCGTCTTTCCCCTCGTTCTCTTCTACCACCCTCGCCAATCTCGAGTTACGCACACTACGCATCCGGAGCACTCCTCTACGCACGTCGGAGCCAATGCCTGTACTCTCTTGGCCCCTCTTGTATGTGCTACTTTTATAAACATTTAAACGAAAAAGCAGACCTACACATTTTTACATTTCCGATCAATACGTATTCCTAGCATCCATCCATCCATCCATTTAAAATTAACAACAAAAATTCATCAACTAAAGATACAAATACCGCATATAATATTATCGCTGTGACGTAAGCCTCGAGGAAGAGGATAGTAGAGTCTCGGAGATGATAAGGTACACCGGAGCTGGTCTCGTTCGGATTTGCGTCAGGTACTCCACTCCACGATAAAGGAACTCTCCAAAAATACGTCTAATTGTTCGCTCGGCTTTTACGCCCTATCGTCTTGCTCTATTAAGAAAAGTTAAAAAGAAAATGCCATAAGAGCTATAACATTTGATTTTACGATTGTAATGACTATAATATGATACAATATATACCTCTTGATGGGATTCCTGCCGAAGTCTTACACGGCCTTCTTGCTCGCTAGTTAAGACGATAAGGGACGAGAAATCGGCAGGGAACCTCCAAGGAAGCGGAGACCTTCTACAGAGAGGGAATAATTCCTCGACAATAGCGAAATGTCATTCTGACTATTGACTTCTACAAGGCTGACAATTAGATTTACAATAAGAATACTATCCGTCGGTAACGGAGCGTTACACTCTCTATACTTGGAACAATGAGAATACTTCTTCTTCCGCGAGGCTAAACTTGTACAGCCACGTTACGTCGATACCAAGACTCCTTTATCATACAGTTTTTGTTGTTTACTTAAATAACACATTTTTTTTCTATAAATTACATATTTCGTGTAGCATAGTCAAAAATAAGTAAACTGCATTTTCAAAATTGTACAAAGTAAAAAAATATTTTTCCATAAAGACCAGTATGCACGATTAGATTACTTGAAAAAATCTGATGATCGGTGATGTAAATAGGATTAGATGGTAAATAAAAATTTTTCATTATATTCTAAAAAAAGGTGATTACTAATAAATTATTTTCGAATGTAATATCAGCAGTTTGAACGGGACAAGGTCGATCGGTTTTAACCGTATCGCCATATTGTCGGACCGAGGACAAGGAGGTTCTGCGTATTCCGACATTCTCGTAGGTCGTAAAAGCTCAGGGGTTCATCCCCGAAGTAGTTAGCCTAAGGGTAGCCACAGCAACCAACGTCAAATCATTATTATCCGCTTGTACAGGAAGAAAAGGACACGGTACCAGGATGGACGATCTAAGAACCCAGAGACAGGGGTTGGGGGTGGGTAGGTTGGTTCTTCTATAGAGTACATAGAGAACCATACTATCCAGGCATAGTCAAAGACTAAGGGTAGTAACGTATAGGGGTGGGGTGATTGATGAGGCCCCCGGCCACGGTCTCATTACAGTTATATAAGCTTCCGTAGATTGAGCCGTGCAGAGGCTTACACGATGGCGAGGGGGTCGTGATTTGATGAGGTTTTATTGCTCGCATGACGTGACAGCAGTCAGCCATTGTTTAAGCGGTTGCCAAGAGGGAAAACTTTCCATCGGGATTTATCGGTCTCGAAACACGTTCGAAAAACGTTCCAAGTCGAGTATCGAGGTCAAACGGGTAATTTGTCGGTCGCGTTAATTGGGAAAATTCCAAATTGACCAGTCACCCCTAACCTCTACCCCCCATACCTACTATCACGTCCGATGCTACCCTTATTACTATGGACACTGTTACCAGGCATTTATATGCTATCAGACTTCTTCTTTCAGCTCTTTTCTATCTAACCGATCCCCCACCCCCACCCCCCACCAGCCATTTTGTCTCATCACCCCTTTCTCCCTATTTTTTTTCCAACTCCTCTTCCTCTCCATTCTAATCTCTCAGCTATCTCTCCGTGCCCTCGGCCGTTCGGTCTCACCGAACACCAGACCTACTCGGCCGATATTCGAAAGTTCATTCATCAGTTTTACGAGCCACGGACGGCCGTCCTGAGCGTTCACGCTGGCTACACGGATTTTGCGATGCCGTTAAAGTTTATGGGCGCGGCCTTGTGTATACGGCAGCCAAGCGGCAGCCTCGCCCGCCTCGAGTTTATTGATTCTCGAGGTAGTAGTACCCGTCTCTTCTCTTCTCTCCGTATACCTTGTGTGTTCTCTTGTCTCAAGTCAACTCCCACTTACCTTATCGCCAGGCAGAGTCTCTCTCTTGGTACGAAACGGTATACGTTTCGTCTGTCCCTTGTGAAACTTGCTGATGGACATACTTACTTTTGCGTATTATGCCGTACAGAAGATGGAGTCGGTGGATGCTGCGTATACGAAAGATCCCACTAGACCTTATGTATACTATCAATATAATATTTTCATTCAATTCTTAATAATTATATAGAAATTATGTGACCCAGCAAAATGCGAATAATAAATGATCCAGAGATATCGGTCGATTTGTATTGATACGTATTTGGTACTGTGCACAGGTATACTGGGTGGCGAAGAAATGCGATAGTAATCGAAGGTAGTATAACGGACGAAGGTTAAGGCATTACTCTTCATTAGACTCTCCCTCAGTTTCAATGACTCGTCGCGCCTCTTAGCGTTTCCGCGACGTGATCGTGGTCCCATCTATCTTGTGAGCATCCCCAAGGTTCTTCGGGAAGAGCTGAATCTTCAAGCTACCCTCTTGGATGCCTCGATTCGCCAGCATGGTGGAGCTGGGTGAAATAGGAGCGAGGGGGAGGGAAAAGGGGGGGGGGGTTGCGATGCGACCCTCTTTCAGTGTCAGAGTCCTGGGGGGTCGATCTCGGCGGTGGAGGGGGTGAAGACGAAGGGGGGGATGAAACGTTTTCCCGCTGCTTACCTTACAGTTACGCGAGAGCGACGTGTATCTGAGCGCAACCAGCCGTATAATTGTCGGGGTGAGGGTTTCTCGTATAAGGGACCGGATAGCAGGAGGTTGAAGGGTAGCAAGGGCTTGTTGGAAGAGGCTGACGAGGTCGGGCCTCCGTATAGTATCGAGCGCCAGCGTCGCCTTGAATTAACGCCGTCATATTTCAGGATGGAGAAGCTCCAGGGGTTTCCTTACCATTTGTCTCGAGGCCGTAGCCTTGGTTCGCCATACTTCGTCCTTGCTTTGCTTCCAGCGTCGTCATAATTCCCGTGGGGGAGAAAATTCGTAAAATCTCAAAAATGTCTCTTCGGGTAACATCCGGTATTTTATTTCCCGTAGATTCGGATATGAGTCTTTGCCTTGGTCGGTTGATTGATATATGCAGTGGTGTTCCTTGCATCTGTGTTCTTTAATAGTGTAGATGTTCTTTTTGTTTGCTTTGTAGGTCTGGTTCAAGAACAGAAGAGCGAAATGGCGGAAGAGAGAAAGAAATGCCATGAACGCAGCCGCGGCCGCAGCGGATTTCAAATCCGGCTTTGGAACCGCAGGTCTGAACAGCTTCATAGGACAGCCATTTCCCGACGCCGATGCTCTGTACAGCTCCTACAGCTCATACAACAATTGGGCAGCCAAGGTTCCATCACCCCTAAGCAGCAAAAGCTTCCCGTGGCCGATGAATCCTCTGGGAACGGTGGTACCGACGGCGTCCCATCATCATCATCATGCCCAGGTCAGTCCGGTGAACTGCTTCAACGCGGCGGCGACCTCGGTCGCCGGTAGTCACGTGGGCGGTATGTCGGTCTCCGTGGGACAGGCGGCGACGTCGATGTTACCTGGGATGAGTTCCGGTCTAGGAGTGGCAGGTTCACCGGTAGCGGCTTCCGGGGCGGCGTGTCCATACGCGGCACCAGCGGCTCCGCATCCTTACGGCCCACCTGTATACACGCCACATCACAGAACAGCGGCCGCGCCGGAAACCTGCACGGTCATGTCGAGTAGCATCGCCTCGCTACGGCTCAAAGCGAAACAGCACAGCGGCGGTTTCAGTTCCGTAAGCTCGTACAGTACCGGAGGTACCACCGGTACCACTGCCGGCAGTATAAGTCCAGTGAGCTCCAGGGCGTCCTCCGGAGGTGGTCTCAGCGCTTGTCAGTACGCCCTGACGACCGGCACGAATCCGCATTCCCCAGGACCTGAGCACGGGAACGGCACGGCCAGGGCTCAGGTTTGAGGTGAGGCGGGGGCTGCCTCAAGCCCCCATCACCAGGTCGTCGGCTCCTCAAGCAATTCCCTTGGCACGGCAGCTACTTCCAGTCAGCAGGAGAGTCATCTTCAGTCGAACGAGTGACCCAGGCCTAGGTCCGCTGCATCCCCGACGCTATCGTCGACGCCATCGTCGACGACATCGCCACCGCATTACCTTATGTACGAAGAGGAGGGGACAATGGCGGACCAGAAGATCGACGACAGTCGTATTGCTCTCGTCACGAATGGTACCAATGCTATGGACAACGTCGGCGTCGGTATTGGCATTGGACTTGGCGGTACCACGTCTACGCCCACCGGTGCTGGACTCGCGAGTTATTGGCAGCACAGACGCACCCAGGACATCGGAAACACTGCCAATACCGCGGCGGCTTATTGGCCGTCATTTTTGGATTGCTGGACCACACCATCCATTGCATCTAGCTCGGAGTCTTTATTGGTCAGGGATGAACACGGAGGACAGTAAAAATTCCACGTTGCAGAATCTTTCATCGAGATTACTACTCCTGTTTGAACTCATCTCCATGATCTCCCATAGTGGATTCTACAGTGTTGGGGAGGGGAGGGGAGGGGGGGGGTGAACGCTACAGAGGACGGCGATCGCGCTATTTTTCATTATGATACTTATTGTGACTGTGATGACTACGGATTTAGCGTCGCGTACGTGTATCTACTTTGAAACCGGAAGTCGAGTCAAGAGCAGGAAGTAAACGTTGTGTAAGTAACGCAACATCACGTGACCCCGTACCGCTAACGCGAATGGACCCTGTGACCTCTGACTCCTAACGAAGACTCTGACCAGATCACTGTACCAAGTGCATGCAATCTCGTTAAACGAAAAATGAGATGAAAAAGGACAACATAGAGAAAACGTAAAGGCGCGTCGACGATTTTCAGCGTACAATTACTTACTTACTGGATACGACATCGTCAAACTGACGAAAGGGCTGGTAAACAAACAAACAAAAAAAATGGATCTTTCGTAGATCGCGTACTCAAAACTACCCCTGTAGATACCTGTATAGTAGACATTATACGGTACGTAAATGTATATCAAATTGTTACGTTCTAACGGTAATAATAAATATTCAGCAAATACCAAATCGTAGGCTGTAAGTATTTCACGGAGGAGAAGTCAAACGAAGTCAGGCACTTTGGCATGGATTATGCGTCGTGTCGTGTACAGTACCTATACGATGAGCACAGATCGTTCTGTTGGTTTAGAAATACCTTATAAATATTAATTAATATTAATAAATAATTACGAAGCATATACGGTATCTTTGCTAATTGCAAAATTGCGCCTACGTTTCCTTCCTATTGGCCGTATGTGTCAAAGAGGTACGTCATATATATATATATATATATATACACACGCCTACTGTATAAGTAACTTTGACGTTACACCCAATAGCATTATTCAAACCTTTTTTTTTTAACAGCCAATCGGAAAGGGACCGTCGGCGCAAAGCAATCCCATAGATTGGAATAGTAGTAAGGTTAAGTGTAAGTAACGGCCGCTATTTCGTATGAATCCACGATGTCGTACAAATGTTCGTCAAATCACATATCCCGGTTTTCGCGGTGAGTGAACCCAGAATCCCATTTCATACCCAACCATCTTCACTCACTATGTGTACACGTTCCTACTCGGCGTATGATCGCCGAAAGGCACCGTTTGTAATCTAGTCACAATAAAAACCAATTCTATTCTAATGAGTGTGATTAATAATATTGATAAAACCTATACCCTTGGATTACATAGATATGTATATACTTCCATCATATAGGTATAGTGTACTTTTATCATATGGTATCAGTATGCGAAACAAAGGGAATCGGCAATATCGACGTGTCGACAATAATTTCATTCATCAGGTGTTAAACCACCAATCATGGTTAGCCCTGTTTCCTATACCGGGACTATGGTAACCTTTGGAATTCACATGCATACCAAGCGAGTAACGTATTGCATTACAGGCTACGGGGGTAGGGAAACGATAAATTATGCACCCTCCGACAAAAGCCGGGAGGGTTGCCAGGGACGTGGCAGCAACCCTAGCGGCAAACTAAACGCTTATTACAATATCGTCGTACGTTAATGCTATACCTATTATGAGATATTACACTCCGTATGCTCCCCATTACGCAATACCCACCCCCCATCCCACATACGTGTACAGTTTCACACTCTCCATTCGATATCAATGTACATTCATTCGATTGCAAACGTACAAAGTGATATAATCAAGATTTAAGAGTGTCCTTTTGGTAATATCAATTTCATTTGAATAACAGTATCCTTTCATCAGCGTATAGAAGGAGTAATGTCATCCATTTTATTTTCGAGTGGAACCCTTTGTTTTTTCTTATTTCCCACCACCCGATAATTTTCGCCCCCGCTCTTTCGAAATCTGTTTGAAAATCCCGGGGCACGGTAATTCAGACGCCATTTTCCTTCGGGCAAGTACGAACATTTAAATGAGTATAGTCGGAGAGTGTACGGCGTATAGTGTAGGTAAATCGAGTCTACCCCCCCACCCCACCCTCTTCTGTCATTCTAGAATGGTATGACCTTCAGTGGAAATATATATAGCTACGTAGACATCATCCCCAATGCCGGGTCGCCATAACAGAGACTTTGCAAGACACCAAACCCGTCGGTTTACCTACTCGTATTGTTATACAGAACCTGGGGCTCGTGGCCCCGTTGAGATTCGAGGATTTACCCGGCGAATAAAATCCGATACGGGCTCGTGAATATGCTGCGGAGCCGACCCCTCCGACTACTACGACGACCCCGAGGACGATGAGGACGACGAAACGAAGCTCATTCTCTACCATCTAGGTGGGTAGGTAGGTATAGGTAGATAGGTTAGGTTTAAGGTATAGATGATACTCCCCCATATACTCCTCTTACTTCCATTGGCTTTACTTATTGTCAGACTCTCCATCGGCCATGTTAGTTCTCTTCCTTCTCTGTGCGTCTCAGCAACTCCTGGCAAAGCAGTTACGCGACGCCTGCGTCTGTCTTTGGAGAAAGAAATGTTCTGGCTCTGGTGATTACTTTGAATCCCATGGCGCTAACCTCTTCTCTACCTTCTGTCACTGGGAGACATCCTTGGACGTGGAGTATACCTCTATCCGTAGTGGATGAGGTAGTAGACTCGTTGTTTTTATGACGTCACGTTGTACTTTTTTAGGTTATCTTAGTTATTTCTAATGAACAGTTTTTTGCTCTTTGTTTTTCTTTGACTGACCTTGTATCGGGGATTGCAAAAGATTTGCGGAAACTTAATGTGACGTGGGGATGATATGGGGATACAAAGGATTGCGTTTTGGGTATCTGAATTTGACGTTTGGCGTGTATGGTTTTGTGCTTGGTGTTTGTTATTATGTTCTTGACGAAAATTCAATTCAGTCTTATTGTCGAAGATGGATATATAGGCAAAGTTCATAATGTGTAATTTATCATATTAATTACTTTCGTCGAGCGAACATTGGCCAAGAGACACTAACTAATCTTTGACATGAAGTATTATTAATGAGTATTGCAACGAATTTGTAACTTTGATCCCTCCCGCCAATTTTTTCGTATTTTTCATTTGTTTGCATTCGAGCCAATTACCATTGGTGCATACGCGTCATTACTAGATCGATATCACATCCGAATCAAACACTTTTACAGACTCACACTGTATATTTAAATATCTCAAGCAGAGAGAACAATACCAAATATGGTATTTGACTGTTTCAAATAAATTTTCTGTAAATACCTTTTTTTTCATAAACGTTCTACAGTGTACAGTATCTGTGCATCTAATGCGAAAAATACTATTTCACAAAAACTTTGTAAACCACTCTATTAACAATTTACCTTTCTGATCTACTTAAATATGTAGTTATGACTTTGCGTAATTGGTCCCTAATTAAACTTACGTAAATGCCTAGTCATTAGTTTTCTTTGTTCCTTAATCCATTATACGTCAACCGACCCGTGCCACGTAAGTCTCGCAACGAGGTAATCAAGAGATTTCGAAAAACGTAATCACCCCCACGTACGTTTAAGATGACATAAAAAAAATTTCGTCCCCTCCCCGTCCACGTCGCTCAGGCCCAACAACCGTAAAGTTTGTGCGGATTAGTTTTTCGAAATATTGCATGTCTGAGTAAGATAAAATGGCAATTAACATCAACTTGAGCAACATAGCTCGTGAGGGGTAATAAAGATACGCCTGACTCCTATCTACGCCGACATCTTCGAGACCTTATCGTCCGACCAGTTGCGTAAGCGTCTTTCTCCTGTAGCTGGTAAGATATTTTCAGGCATTCGAGAACCAAAATATCCTTTTGATGAAAGAAGTGCAGGAAAAACAACGCAAAAAAAATAAATAAACACACGGTATATCAATAAATCCACAGACAAAGGTATGGCATTACGGCAGAAAAGCTGCGTGTGAACAAAATAAAAGATGTATTGATTAAAAAAAGAAAATCCATATTACATCATCCATCCATATGGATTTAACAGCCATAGGTAAATGAACAGACAGATAGACTCACGCATCTATCATAAAGCGGCATGTTTTTGAAGTCAGAGATAAAAAAATTTCATCGCGCATTCCTCTGCTGGTTGATTCGACGTAAGCCGCCATCTTTGTCTATCGGGGACAAAGAAACTTTATGCTAGGTCATTCAGTGCAAACGTACCAACTGAAGTTGGCTCTACCATGGACATCAAATGGCTAACTTTAGTTTGTGCGTTTGGGTCGAATAACCCTGTATGTAAAACCTGGAGAGAATAAATATATTTTTCAAATAGGTGAAAAATTATTTTTATTATTAAAATCCTGAAAAGTCTATATAAAAAATCTATACCAAAGAACTTAGTTTCATCGTAATAGAGAAAAGTATAGAGTTAACAGAAGAAAAACATGGCGGACGAAGAAATTCAGATGCTTGGATGTGTTCTCGTAGAAGGAGGGTCTCGAGACAGAAATATACGAGGGTAGAAAGCAGACGACTTTTCTCAATTACCTAACAGTGACTGACCGGATATCCCGTTCGACTGTCTAGCTGGCTGACTGGACAGCCAACTGTCTAGTCTCATATTATACACATCACAGTATATGTACTTTATCGTCCATACCAACTGTATACAGTGGATCTTGGTCAACGCGTTATTTATTGCTGGTACGCGCTACGGTAGAGCTGGGTTGAACCAAACCAAACCAACGGACCGTACTCCGTCTTCGGCTTACTTCCACGCAAACTGCCTTGGGCCAGTTTCGCGAATTGACCAACCTTGCGAAAATTGGACACGTGCACCCCGTGGCGGCGAGGAGCAAAAAATTTTTTAATTTAACTCCATATCGTTTTCTTCAAAATATGTTTCGTAACAATATTTGAGTACACTGCGTGCAAAAATTTATCTTAAAAACATATATACTTTGAGCAATGATAACGTCTTCGCGAATTTTAGAATCCCGATTATCTCTTCGTCCGATGCAAAATCGTATTGGCCTAATAACATGCTTCCGTATGCTCTTTATATACACTGGTATGACTTCTGCTAGTAGCCGTGTTGATTATTCCAATTGGCTGGGCTCGATTCTCTATGCAAATGGTAATCAGCGAGAGTGCATCGTCGGGTTATGCATTCTCGCAGCATCCACAGAGCACATGCAAAGACAGAACACAGAAACGCGAAATCCCCTCGAATTCGCGTTTCCTCGCGATAGCTAATTATCACAGGATTGTTTTCCCTTACCTATTTTCTACTTCTCGCGAGCCAAGTAGTTGGAGGTTAACGAAGCGTCGCGACGACGGGCTCTCACGGCACACACCCCCTATACACTGCACAGTCCAGCATTCGCCAACCCCGTAATCGACGGTTTACCCTGGATTTTCGCATAATAAAGCGTAGAAATATCGTCTCTCGATACCTTATAAAAGTACCAACCGTACCAAAAGCTTTATAGGTATTAAATGTCAATAGTTATTTCTGAACAGCAATACTGTATCCTAAAATTAGCTTCACTCCTCTATTAGAAATATATATAATTAATATCAGTAATATTATATCATATAAAAATATATATATGTTAGACATTCGCATTAGCACTTCGCATTATACATACGTGTTCCTTCAGAGCGTCCATAAAGTTGGTATGCATAAAGCCCCATGCATAGATGCATATAAGGATCAGAGAAGGTACTACATAATGCATCACTGCGATTTCACGTCCCCTCCGCTGTCTCTGAACCTCGTATACGTGTATATATACGGCATCGACTAACGTGTTTCAAATGGAGCCCCCCTTTGTGGCTACGAAGTCGGCCGGGATTGAATATAAACGCGAGAATAAGAAGCCATTTTATCACGCTCTCGCTTGCGCTTTTACTCTAGTGAAATTGAGGGCTTAGGCCCCTTGGGTTTGCCTTGGAGAATTGGGAGAATTCTTACTCGAGTTCGTTTGCTGAAAATTCCAGGAAATCGCTATCCCTTCCCTCCTCTCCCCCTACTTCTGCTCTTACCTTACCAGCTCCCTAAGGACTTCCTTGAGTTTCCTTCGACGACGCCAGGCAGCCAGCCACTCACTTAATTTCGCGGTCGCCTCTTTACGGAACTTTTCTACCGTAAGATTCGCCCGGTAAACGTCCTGCCATTTAGCCACAGCCGCCATTTACAGCTCAGATAGGTTACGTACGTGCTGGGATCCTGGTAAGGGAATTGTAGATGAAAAAGGTAGTAGGTGGATTTGCGATGTAAAATTTTTTGTCTTTAAGCATACATTGGCCTTTGTGAAGGAAAAATGCATTTGGTATTAATCGTATCGATCGAGTAGGTGGAGATAATAATGGAGTGTTTGTTACTGTGAAAATGGAGTGTCCGAAGCCATATGGCAATGGCCGTTACGTACACGTAGATTCAGAGAGAAAATAACGTGGGCTTTATCTGCGGCCACTCTAGCGAAATGAATATAAATCGTAACGCGCTTTTGTGTACAGATTGTAATACGTGGTAGTGTAACGTTTCTCGTATTTAAAACAACGTGCGGACCATGTGCTATTTAGATCTGGCGATCCCGGCCTCTGTAAAACATACGATTATCATTAGCACGGGTCGTAATCGTTTTGGCCATTCGTTATGCCCTATGGAGATTATTGGTACGCGGTAGACGGTTTTAATGGTATATGAGTAAAACAAGTAGAGATGCGATTTGATATTTTGGATGCAAATGAAAAGAAATTGAAAGTAGACGTACACTGCTTTATTTTTTAACGACAACGATGTCGTTAACGTGTGGCAGTGGCAACTGACGCATGATTGAACGTACTGTCAGAGAGAAGTACTCAAAACAGAGAGGCTGCACCTGCAGGGCGCTTTGAAGTAAGGTAGAGGTAATCCCTGCTCGCACGACGGCACCTAAGCCTCCTTGATTTAGATGCTCTTGGAATATTTTAAGAATCCTCGTGGCGCGCCACCCCCGAAAAAGCACTCGTACAGTATTCACGCGTCGGTACGCGTGCGTGTCACGCGTCGCATTGGGTTCTTTCCTTTCTTGCGTACCAATTCCACGTTTACATGCTCGTGACAGTTGGCTTGCTCGGAGGATCATGGTTTTTCGCTGAAAATAGGATAAATCTATCAGGGACTTAGTAATGTAAAACTGAAGACATTGAAATTTTTGAATTTGAACGTTTTACTCGCTATAGCAATTGGTTGGTTAATTTATGACGCAACAGTATAGCCTAGGCCAATCATCTTCAAGGTAGCGAACGATCATGTATATTAGTTTACATCGACTTACTTGCTGTGGTTAGCTGACGAGTTTCAAAGAGGATAAGAATGACGCAGAGTTATCTGAAAGGCAAGATAGTGAAATCCACTCTCTAGTGGATATAGGAATAGCGCAGTTGCCTGGCTTGTCCGTGTATATCGTTGGAATGCCTGGATGGTTAGATGAGGCTGTAGTAGGTTGGGATAGCATCACGAGTGAGAGCCCAGGGACCCTCTCCAACCTTCAACCAAGTTACCCTCCTAGCCCACCTTCCAGCTTCTCTACCTCGTTCCCTTCTCGCTCGTTGAATCTAATTACACGCCAAGACCCACCCGTTCGCCCACCATCCCGGTTGCCAAGCGACGGGAGCCATCTTGGAGGGTTGCAGCCACTAATGGCCTAATGAATTTAATGGAGGCTCCGCATAGAGTAGCGCCAAGCGGAGTAGCCTGAAGGAGAATAAGAGAGGAGAGCGCGTTCTACGTCTAATTCTCCGGAAACCAAGAGCAGAGTAAAGGGAAGGGTTACTTCAGGGTTCAGGCTTCGGGAGAGGTTCAAGAGGTACCAAGGGGGGAAGGGTAGCTGATGCGAAGCTTCAACGTAGAGCTGCTAGAATACTGGGAGGGGGAGTGCTAACCAACCTCCTCCCTCCTCCTCATCCGACCCCCTCACAGTACCAAGAATACCAACCCTATCTGCCTTACGGTACTTCGCCTCGCCCGGATTTCCACAATTAAGTAAAGAGTGAGTGCCTGTCGTTAGGGAGGCACCGACGGGGGCTAAAACGTAACGAGGTATAAAGGTTCCTGCTCACCTCTCACCCTTAAGACATCCCACTCACTCATCTTTTTTCACCTCCTCCTCCACCCTTCTTTACTCTCCTTCCATTTTACGTCACTCCGACTGATCACGATTATTACCCTAGAATCCTAGAGATAACAGTGTAAATTTTATTCAAATAACATTCAACGGCTCTACCAGAATTTCTTGTTACGTATCTCGTCTCTTGGTATTGTCTCTTGAACGTACCTTCGAACGGCGTCTATAAGAAAGAATCTCGATGATCCGCAAACAGGCAAGGTCCTTAGGCATGGTTCCGAAGGACACGCATACAACAAGGAGATAAATCTTGAGTAGAACGCGGGCGCGTGGTCTCGTCGAGAGGGTTGTTTACTCGGCGATAAGGGGGCGCACACGATACGAGATTATTGTGGAGATAGGCCGATACGTATGTATGTCTCCAGTCGCGTAAGCGACGGGGCCATACAGAGCCAGAATAAAACAACACGTGATATTCCGTTTGTCTCGCGTTTCAATTAAAGCGACTTGCGTGTTTACGTAGCACTTCGACACAACGCGCAACGACGTCTAAACGCCAGGCAGTCAGATACATCGGTACATTCTGTGAAGTTTCGTGCGCACCAATGTGACTCGGCATTTTGCAGACCGCGCCGTAATGCCGAACGAACTGGTAAACTGCGAAGTTAAAGCGTACGGTCTGAACGTAGCTACGTTAAGCTGCTTCACTTACGTAAAGGTCGACGCTGTACTGGATACGCGTGCTATTCTCTGTTTGCCTTTTATTTTTCTCTGTTATTCTCTTCGTAGAGATACTTTTACTTGTCTTTCTTGTGCTTCCTTTTCTATTCGTACATTCCGAGATAACCTGTCTTCTTTATCTCGTTGTATATCTCGTGGACACGCACGACATTTCATGCTTAAAATTCCAACGTGATCCCGTAATGGCGGCTCGCGCGACTACACTGCCAAATATTAGTCGGCCGCGAACAAATGTTTACTCGCTGATGTTAATCCAGGTTGTTTCGTACCAAGAGTTGGGACGTACTGTTGGCATCACTGTCCATTAGCCTGTTGTGAAATTCAGCGGAATGGTGAGTTGGGGTTAAGACGTATCGATGCTGGAATGTTTGCGGGGACTAATATTTGATGGAGATTTTTCAAGTCAATTTTTAGTTTTTATAGGATTACGTGTATAACGAGAAATTAGATTTTTTTTGGATTCTATACTATCTAATTTAAAATGGTGCGAGACTAGATCCTGTCTCTTGTTGGTGATACATATTGTCGGTCCACGAGTTCAATGTATTTTTTTAAAAGTTCGCAAGCAAGGCAATCCTTAGCAAATCTCACGCGGCTTTCTATAAAATCAGAGAAATTTATGCGAAAATAAAAAAAATGAAATATATTGCTGTACAAAACCATGCATATGCATACTTTGTAACAAAAAAAGTTATGCAGAGCCATGCGTGGTTTTAGAGACTTCATTGTTTACGATCTGTCAACAAAAAATACATTGAACTCGTGGACCGACTATATGTACGTGACAGAGAAGTGTTCAAGGAATATTTCTGGTAGGAAGCTAGCAGACCCAGAAACGGAAGTAGAACTCTTACCTAGAGGGTGACAAGTTCCATCCAACCCTCGGACTGGTCGAGGGATGAAAAACGGCAAGAGGGGCGGAGCGGGTGTCGCATCCGGAAAATAAAGGAAAGTAGCAGCGGTAATCCAGAGCGCGGTCCAGGGATTACCCAGGCTCCTCCAGATGTTTATTGAGTCACTGTGCGCACGCGCTGCCATCTCATCTCATCTGATCGCATTTCGTCTCGACTCACCTAATCTCCTTGCCCTTTGTTTCATGTCATCTATTTCAAGTCAGTCCAGTTATCCTGGTCCATCTTGCCTTGAACGTCAGAGTAACGCGGCACCGAGGAAAGACTCCAAACTTTATCAGTATCCACAACAAAAAATCATTACCAAAAATGTTGGTAAACAAAAAAATTGATCACCACTGGATGAAAGTTCTATTAAAGTTAAGATTCTAGTTATAACATGAATTTAATGACGATCATGACGATTACCTGTACTGGAACATTTTAATACCAGCAATTAAAAAGGATCAACTGTTGTTACTTAATTGAGACATCGTTAACAAACACTTCCTGCAGTGAAGTAATAAAAACCACAAGGTAATTCTTTTAGTGTACGTATCTAATATAAGTATTTAAGATAACCCTGTATCAGTGTTCATTTTTTATACTGACAGATTTTTTTTAAGGTTCCCGTAAATTGGATTATCTCGTTATACGTTTAGTCACGAGATTTGCCATGATAATGTCTCACCCTTAAGAGACTGTTAGACTGTTCGATCGAGAAAGATGTACTCCTCTAGCAAATTACTTGAATCACGCGAATAACTAGGCTTGCGATGATGAGTGGCTCCCAGAAGAAGGGAGGAACCTGAACACTGGAGCAACGGTACCAGTAGCTGCTGTACGTTCCCGGTAGATGGCGAAGAAGAAGTAGCTAAGAATGTGAAGTAGGGTGATATTACCGAGGCCTCTAAGCGGCGGGATTAAGTGCTACGTAAATTCTTCCGCCCTGCTCGCTTTTACGGATAAAGAATCGCCGCTCGGTTAAACGCCATCGTCTTATACCTTGGGAAAGTGATAGTCAAACCCTTGGAAAATAGGATCTTTACGAGAGCACAAGTTTATGATACGATCGAACGATAAGGGATGTATCTAATTATTATTAGTACTATAATGATAATGGTGAATGTCCGCAATGGGAAGATTTTATTTAGCGTTATGATATGTTACTAGGGATTTTAATTTGACTTGTTTACCTTACTTATTAATGAAATGATGACAGAATAATTAAAATCTTTACTTTTATATGGAGATGATAATTAATTGGGAAGGTGTGAGTCATTGAGCCTACTAGCATCTATGATTCTGTTACAGTGTCTGGGAGGGGGGAGGTCCACCACTTCCCTACTTTTGCAATCCTTTTGACCCTCTTCTGTAAGGACGCACGGCAGTTTGCTTCAGTTTGCCTGCCAGTGGTTCAATAGCATAGTCTCAGTTAAGTGCAATCTTTTTTTAGCACGTAAGCCTTGATAATAAACAGTACTTAACACTTAGTGATTAATAGTGTGAGTTGAATGAATCCGGGGATATGGAAAGATGGAAATGTAACTTCAATCGTTTCAAAGCTTGAACACTAATTTGGCAAATTTTTTTTATGTCTATGGAAATAGGCGCATACGTGAATCTGAGTACAATGCCATGTTTTATGGACCACTTTCTTTTTCGAAAAATTTTCTTGTCTTTTTTTCAGTAGTAATATCTTTGAAGATAAACCGGCGACAGTTTTGGCATATTGACTTTCATCTCATTTCTTATATTTTGTTTTTCCTTCGGAGTTAATTGTCGTATGGTACCATCTTGGTTGCGCACAAAATTATGTATAGTGTCGCCATCTAACATTCCTCAAGAGACTGAATTATTTTACCACCGATGATTTCAAGCATGATTACCATTGATATTGTACCAGCAATCGGTAAAGTAGATTTCATCACGATAAATCAGATCTTTTTCTATATAAATATATATATTTTACTGAACAGTGTTCAACAATAATATTATAGATTTTTCAAAACATCTTCCGCATTTTCGCAAGTAATTTTCACGTTTCAATAAATATCGTTCATAAACTAATTAAAATAAGAAGGCGGATAATTTACAATCAATTCCCACTCATTAAAAGGGACTTCGCAAAAAAATTTGATTCTATGAATTATCCGCACATTAATTGTCATATAAGCTTTGCAGAAAGACGATATTTTCTACGAGTTCAATTAAATTTATAAAATTATACCAATCGTATGTTATCGATTAAGTATCATGATTTGAAAACTGCAAGCCTGAATAATTCGTTTCACTTAATATAGGTGAGTGACTTTCATACGCTCATCCACGTTAAATTTCCCCGTAAGACCTACTTGCTACAACATCGTATCACAATCTTCTCCGCCTCACATAAACCCAGAGAGGATTCTCTATTACACACGTGGCTATATGCTTCGTAGCATAAAATGGTAATTCCTGATACCACCATGACGGCCAAATACCCAACTCCATAGCACAGGCACATTCCATGGCAAAGAATGGAGCTGAAACAATATCCAGTTAGTAAAAAATTTGCAAAAATAACTGTAAAACAAAATTTCATATTCTCTCTTTTTAATAAAAATTACCTGATTGGTCGTCAGGCTCCTCATGTCATAATCTCATATTGGTAGGACATCCATGGTTCAGTCTGTACTCAACATAAAGCATACCGGTATTGTGCCAATAATAAAGAGCTAAGACAACAAGTGCATGCCACCATTGATGCGAGGATCCGACGTAATCGACCCAACCTTTAATGAAAATTTTGTTTAAAATATTTTTAATAAAAATATAATAAAATTGTCTGTATATCCATACGACTTATTCGTACCTGGAAAGAAACGTTCAGGCACTTTACTCAGATATATAAGAAAAGCACAGCCACTAATGACGTACATGCCGAGGACCCTTGGCAACAGCATCCTGACCATAGGATTTTCCATACCACCCATGGCGATGCTCCAATGTAACGTTGGCAATACCCCATAAGCTGCCCAGGCGACAAAAACAATTAACTTAACGTTACCATTGACATTGAATCTTGGTACTTGCAATAGCATCGCTACGACGAATATCAACAGAACAGTTATCAGATAGAACTGTTGTAAATCCTGTAAAAATGTTAACGAAAGTGCATTAAATAAATTTGTTTAAAATAATCCACGCTCATTCGTATCACATACCGACACTCACTCTGTGACACCAGAAGGCATAGTAAACACCCGACATATAAATTGCCAGGAGACTCAGTGCGATGCCAAAAAGGTCAAAGGACAAAAAGCACCAGTAATCCTTTTCACTGCGACACGAGAACGTGTGGTACATAGAAGACAGGATCATGCATGCCTAGAATAAGAAACAAAAAAGAAAATGTCAAAAATTGATCTAGAGCTCAACATTTATTTTGCGGCTTATTCTCTTTCTTCCTTTTGTATTGATTCACGATGACTGTACTGTTGTTTGTCATTACACAAACAGATTGAGATCTTATTGTTGATACTATTCAAAATATAATATTAAAAAAAAATTAGATACCTGCGGACATACTTGAATCTAATCTAATCTACTAGCACAGACTTGCACTTGATACGTATATTAATATCTTATATTTACCGAGACAGAACTGGGTACATGTGTGACGTTTTACCTGGAAACAAATAAGCAGCAGCGCAACGATGAGCTTATCGCCAAAAGGCGCATGAATGTTCAACAAACACAGATCGTACAATGTGAGTCCCAGGAAAAGCATCCATCCGAATATGTGACTCCATATGTTGATAGTTTCATTCGTCCACCAAAATATGCTGGAATCAAACGACATGTGTTAACAAATGTCAGACTGTTTCTTTTTGAAAAAACAACATACCATATACAGTAACACCTGTCACTGAATTTTGTCGTACAATAAATCTGAGCAAATTCATAGTATGAATTAATAAATATGATTTATTTAAATAAACAGACCTCTCTATACATAATTTAGTAGTTAGGTATCCTCTGTATCCATGAAGAATAAAGGGATTGAATTGTAGATATACTGGTGCCTTTTCAAAGGGAAGTAACTGCCGCATTTTTTCCTCATCTTCCAGCGTCACTTCACCATGTATTGGCGAGTCCGCAAGATCCTTAGACTCCTCATGCTTTGTCTGAAAGAAAAGAGCTTAATTAGTTTATAAATATAGTCTAGTCACATAGGAAATACATAGATATACATAGTCTAGACAAGAGATCAAAGGTGTAACCGTCAAAATACTGTCATTGTGAACAAATCAGTTTTTATCATAAATTACAATACGATTTGGATATTGATATGTGTATACACCTTGACGAAGCCATTGAGTAATCATAAAGTTACAATTACATATTGGCAACGTTATTATGGTTTTGGATTCAGGGATATAATAGTTATCCTTATCAAAAAATACTATGACGATAAGTAACAGTTCTCAATAGTAATATCGTGTATCTAATAGTTGTTTCCTTGCATTGTTACACGGTTTACAACGTATTGTACAGGTACGAGCGCCTAGTTGCTTCTTGATGGTCTTTATCAAGGTCACGTTACTATTGGATTTCTCTGGCAATAAGTAGGCCAGTGCTCTTTTTACTCTTTGACACGATCAGCGACTAAAATAGCTCGTCTGTAAGTTTGACCATGGCAAATTAGCAATTTTGCGACGTGGTCAAAGAGAAAAAAGATAGCTAGAGTGAGAAAGGGAGAGAGCAAAGAGTAAAAAAAAGACAGAACAGCAAAATCTTTGGTTGATGCGCAAAAGGTAAAAAAAATTAGTCACGCGTTTTGCCAATTAAAAAAAAAAGGCTAAAATCCAATATCTTGTAAGAGACAAGAATCTATCAGTTCGTCATTATCACTCAATTTATATCTGGGTTGTATAAGAAAAATAGGAAAAAGAGGTAAATTCATTACAGCTATGATTACCACTGTATAATGAAATACAGAATATACCAGAAATCTTAGTTAATACTACTCTTGATATGTCAATATGCTAATTCGCGGCTCGTTTGATAACTTCGAATCATCTGGGAAACGATTAATTAGCTTCATCACGATATGTGATAAAGGAGAACCGTAGTCGTTTACTTTGATCAATACTTGCTATACGAGTCCAATGATAAGGACTTCTTTCCGGAGTGATGTATCGTTCAGGAAATGACCTCGATGATGTTCTAGTAGATGATAGTGAAATAAGAAAAGAAATATCTTACTCAGGATGGCTGGATATTGGATATGGGTAAGTGGGTCGAGAACGGGACATGCCTTTCATCTGTGACTCTTGACTCGATAGCCTCAGGCTTCTCTAGGTAGATCTTCACTCTCTTTCTTTTATCTTTGGTGAAATTGTATTTCGAATAAGAAAAAAAATGTACGAGTTACGAATTATGCGACGTGGTAAGGTCTATTTGACCTCATGGACAGTTGATGGCGCGAGAATGTTTTTGATAGAGAGAATACAGAGAAAAAAAAGAAAGATAAGATGAACGATGGCAATGACATGCCTGAATCGTAAGTGATGTCCAGTGTGACTTAGAAAGTGACTATACAGTGAGAAGAAAACGTTAAAGGAAGAGAAAGGGTATAATTTTATGAAAAATATAATTTTTGTAAAATTAACTATTATTATTGTAATAGAAACGTTGATATTTAATTTAATATATAAGGCTGGTTGGTACTTAAAATTGATTTCGATTAATTTTGTAGAAATATCATGGAAGTGTTAATTATAAATTGATAAACGTACCTTTGTTACCAGTGGTTTAGCAGCTTCCTGTATTAATTGCGTGTTTTGTTTCTCCTGCGAGTTATTGTTTCGCGCGTGACGATCATCCGAATTCTTCGCATTTTTGTCGCTCACCTCCTCGACTCCAGCCAATAATTTCATCATTGGTGCAGCGGGATCTGTTTATTAAAGCGTACCTGTGTATTCTCCATAATAAGAAATCAACACAAGTTCAATTAATCGAATATACCTGTACCACAACTTTTGCAGAATTATTACGTACAGACTGTCGTTCAATAACTTATACGACATTACCATGCTGTGTTATACTATGCTAAATAATGAAACATTTTGTAAAAATTTTTTATAACCTACCGAGATAATTCTCTCATCACGCAATTACGTCATACGTGTGTTAATTCATATTGATAGCTACATACGATTAATACGAATCGAATCAATATATGTTGATCGGAATCAAAGAGAAAAAGATAGAGCATTAATTATTTAAAAGCAAAGCGGATAAAAAGTTAAGCGCGGGAAATTCTTCGATGTTTGAAATCAATCGTCCAATTGTATTCGTCCAGAGACAATGTAGAAACCGATACCGCGAAGGTTGCACCAGGTTCACAGTGTATGTCATTGTGTCAATAAAAATAGTGACTGCATTGTTCTGCATAACGTGTACATAACTTTGGGAATGAATAAGTGTAAAGTGTCGCGGTTGCGCCGGATCGATCGAACTGCGGCACGTGTTTTCGCACGTATTCATTCCCAGGACAGCAAGAAGTTCCTTAGGCATGATATACACAGAGCGACGGAATGTGGAAGACAACGTAACAATATTATTAAGCGATATTTCATGATAAAACGTCAGTGAAAGAAGGAACTCTTCTTTCATAAATTACATAGCCACGGTGCTTTCAACTTTCTCGCTAGTTACTATACCAGTCAGCAATGAGGATGTGTCATTACTTTTTTGAATTTCCCTCTTATGATTATAGTCGCACAATTTTTTGCGTTTAATCAAGACGCTTCTAGCTTTGACTATTATCTGACAAAGATATTATCCTTTTTGCTCCGTCTTTTTCTCTTCTCTCTTTCTCTCTCCAGGCACCACGCGATCTCTCGCGTCTCTAATCTGCGAGAAAGTTGCTGGAATCAAAGCCACTCTTTGATGTACAGGTGTTCGTAAGTCACTGACCAATGAAAAAAGCCGCTTGTCACGCAGGTGAAAATTCGTTAAGAATTTGAAAAACCGTATAATTATACTAAATACAAGTAATTGGAAAGTACGAAAGTAAGCCTGAACAATAACGATTAAAAATTGTAGACGTTAACGATTTAAAACTTTAGTATTTCGACAGAA
This sequence comes from Pachycephus smyrnensis, assembly GCA_030142225.1. Classification (NCBI taxonomy): domain Eukaryota; kingdom Metazoa; phylum Arthropoda; class Insecta; order Hymenoptera; family Cephidae; genus Pachycephus; species Pachycephus smyrnensis. Next base: position 2,182,799 of record JARQST010000338.1, on the reverse strand, counting down.
AGTCATTATCAATATGACAGGACTGCATTCACCACACGAACAATAAATATATGCAAGAATCTGTTGTGTTTAATTATTAAAAACCACCTTACTCCTAGTATCAATGCTAAAGTCAAATTTTCAAGTTTCATCTTAAATCCCAAAGTCACAATTGCCAATCGGAAAGTTCCACCGTTTCTCGCAAGCCTTGAATCACGTCTAACACGAGTGATCCAAAACAGAATTAATTACCAAGCAATAATACCATCACCCGCGATATACGTACCTCGTAAAAACAATTAATATAATAGAATTTTTATTGTCCCACGTAAAGCGTTATTCTCGGGGGAACAAGTATCTCCTATCCAGTCCACATGTCACGTGGCAGATATCCAAATAGGGCGCCAACAATTGAACAAAACTAACGAACGTTCCAAAGTCGACACTGCTACTGAAAGTCACATAGGCCCCGACATTCGATGAAGCACGAGACCGATGTGGTTGGAGTGGACAGAATAAAGTGGTTTTCTTGTGAGCGGGATGTCCAGCAAGAATCTGATTCGTGCACACTGTCTTTGGAAGGGGCCACTGCACTGCGTCACGGCTCTCACACAACAGACCAGGAACGTCCGAGTCCGTTGGCCCTGGCTATATGCTTCAGGAAGAGCACGAACGAAGAAGTAGCGGCGTTCAAATTGAGAACCAATGAGAGACTGCGGTTCTCGAAGACGTTATTTTGCATTTCCTGTCGAATTGATGGATTGCATAACAAATTCGTTAAGCGAGGTGAGAGTTGGGATCAATAGGATGAAAAAAGATAGGAGAGGTAAAAAGTAAACGAAAAAGAAGGTCTTGATACGGAATCTTTATTCGTTATAAACGGTTAACGCTAGAATGTACACATATGTTACGAAAGAGTGTTGCTGTTGTTCCATTGTACGACGATAATAATAATTACAGGATTTTCATGTCTCTCGATACTTGCATTTCTTTTGTGGTTCTTCTTCAGGGTCAGTATGTATGTAGATATCAATATGGTTGTTGATACTTGTGTTATATGGATATAATTTAATTATCCGGAGATGCCATTGTCTTTCCTAACAGTTACTGCTAATTAAGTGGATAAAGGAGCGCTACGCGGTTCTTCGAGTGTGGAAGGTGCATTTGAGTGCATTTATAATGGTGCAATTGAATTGGGAGCGAAAGTTGAGCATTCGAGGAATGGAGGCGAGCACGTCCAGTCCCTATATAAAACGAGTAATGGCCGTGCGACAGGTTTCATTGTAAATAAATGAAGAACCAGTTCTTGATCCTTTACAACCACAATATATTGTAAAATACAATGCTGAGAATATTTGACAATAATTAAAATTATAATTCCTATTTTAATCTACGTGTCTGTCCTGTTGCCTGTTGCGGAAAACCTGCGACGTGTACATACCATAAATACTTCGTTATATTGTGGATGAAAGGGGTACTTTTCGAGGCAAAAAAAAACTAAACAATAAAAAAAGAGGAGGGAAAGAAGGAGCGAGTAGGGAGAGACAAAGGGGCAGGAAAAGTAAAACTGAAGAATCCGCCTATAAGAGATGAGAGAAGATTCGGATAAGCCAGAAGAAGAGAGTAGTAAAAGTAACGTGAATAATGTGAACGTTGAAAAATGGAGGACCGGCAAATTGTTGACTTGCAAAGGCACGCCGCAAATAACATTGGTAGTACATCGAGGTATCGTTGCAAAGAAGATAATAATTTTCCTTTGTTTTAAGTTTCATTTTTTTTTCTTTTTTTTCGTCTCTTCAATCCCTTCGTTTAAACTTGTCCTCAATCATCATCATCATCATCATATTTTATTCCCTTCACGTGCTGTTACATTTCGCCTAAACGTAGCGTGGCAGCGCACGCCTCGTTCCAAATATTGCCGTCCACCCTGCGCCGCGTAAACGCGTTTCTCTCTACGCGAGAACATATAGACTCAGCAAATTTCGAAATTCTCAAAACAATATTTCATATGGTCGACGACGAAATCGTCGGTCGTTTGTCAACAAACGACATCGATGATGGATAGTATAACAGTGGCCGTGATCCACTGACGTCACGAGATCATTGTTATGTTCATTCGTAATAGGATATGACGTTCGACCACGAAGACAGAAATATCAAGAGAATTTCGAAGAAGACGTCACAAAGTAGCGTCCCGGCGGCATGAGAGATATTATAAATTACATAGTATACTTAGATGGTAGAGACGCTTTCGAGTACAGGTACGAGAGCGTTCAGTTCGAATTATTTTAATTTTAAAGTAGTACTACTGTCCCCTCGTTCCCTTACGCACGCTACAATCGTTATACTGCCATCTCCGCAAGTGTCCATAGTCCCGCATTTGCCGTGCAACCATTAAGACATTAAAATAATAAATTTAAATAACTCCACACCGACGACTAATCAAGTCACAGACGGGTAATTTTGAGTTACTCGTAGAATTTGTCGGGCAGGTAGTATAATAATAGTAATAGTATAAGTAGTAGTAATAGCGGTAGTAGTGTAGTAGTAGTAGCAGTAGTATAAGGTGATTCTTTCTGTTTGTTTGTTTGTCGTTGTTTAATAATCAAAACAAAATGTATAGGTATAGTTTCAGTAGTATTTATATAGAGCCCAGTCTTACAAAAAAAGTGACCGCATCGGACCCACATATGGGACGGGCAAAACTCGCTCGGTTACGTTTAAAACTAACAATCGGTGTGTCGTCAGTTCGAGGTTCCATTTCTTTTCCTTTTTTTTTTACTGAGAAAGTAGGTATACAATATTACATTATTATAAGCACAATCATTAGAAATTAAACTATTAAGTTCAAATACAAATCCTACTTTCACTCTCCTATATTTTAATTTCATTTTATTTATGAAAATCAAAGCGGACATGTTTTTTTTCTTGATTCATATATATATAATGTTGTGTGACCACCTTTGAAATTGCCTCAATTGCCATCGTGGCGCCGTCTTAAAATTCGCAGGCTACCCAGGGCGGAGGGAACATCAGATTGATCACGGCTGGCCCGAGTGCTCTGCGGGCCTGAGTCGCGGCGTAACTTTAAGATCGGACGAGCCGTAGCTAGATTGAATCGGTGCTGATCGGTAAGTGGCATTAGGCTGGGGTTGCTTGCTGATAGAGGTGGCGTTTGGATGTTGAGGTCAACGGAGATTGGCGCATCACATGGCATACTTGCGCGTCCATTCGCGTGCCAGTTCGTTGTACTTCTCCCTGTCAGTTTTGTATATCCTTGCAATTTCTGGCACCAGAGGGTCATCTGGGTTCGGATCGCACAGCAGAGAGCATATTGACAGTAACACTGAAATCATTCACGACACGCCATGCTAATTACCATCGCTCTCTTTCAATGTCAATCATTAATTCGTTTTCCTATAACCTGGCACACGTTTTATGTTGGCAATATTAAATATTGACGAGCCCCCTCCCTTTCATTCTACGCTCTACCATCACCCTCCCAACATAATTCTATATTCCAGCGACTCTATAGAGTAACCGCCATATTTTTTCCTCGCTGTACTCCTTTGATACGGTAAACTCTAGCCCGTGGTCGATATTCAAACTATCTTTCTGCCTTTCTCTACCCAGCCTGATGTGTCTTCTCTAGCATTGTGACTGCACGGTGTAGGCTGCCAGTCCAGAAGCCCCGGTATAATATATCACAGTTCTGATAATAAGTGTTGTGTTTCTGTACATACCCTTTGAAATAGTGAGTGCTGGGGACCATTGCGATCTCAGTATATCCAAACAAATACTTCCATTACTGTTAATATTAGGGTGATAGATTCTGGTCGTGAAAGCAACCTGCGGGCATTAAATTTTTAACGTAATATTTCATTCGATTGTTTTTCACATGATGCAAGGAATCTGTCTTATCATACCTTAGGGGGTTTGAATGGATAGTCTGTTGGGAAGTGAATTGTTAAGAAAAATACTCCTCCCTGGTAGGGGCTGTCAGGCTGAAAAAATAATGTTATACGAGTTTTCATTCTCCCCCTGCTTCAACGTTGCAAAAACGTCTAGCTTCTAAAAGCAGTACTTTGAAATTATTGCACCAGCGCACCGCGTGCAAATGAATTGACGACTGCCCGGTGTTTACCATCTTTTTAGCAAATTTACCACGCACCAAGGGTAACTGGATTGGGTAAGAGCATTGGCTAACGTGCGTACGTACACAGGTTCAATATCTAATCATGCATTACTGTACACGTGCATTCTATCAGCGCCACCAATTTTGCTGGACGGCGTTTTCTGATACACTCTTTGTTTGCATTATACTGAAATACATGCTTAGATATGGGGGTTCTATGTGCGTACGCACGTAGCGAATAGGTATTTTGAATAAATATATCACTTACTGGTCCCATAATAGTGGCCTGCCAGTGGAATACTGAAACAAAATAAACATATTAAAGAGAGCCATAAGTCGAGGACTATTGGATCATTGTATGATGTATGCCGAACATTCGCGAAACTAAAATGTCTCATTAGGAATACTTCAAGGTTACGAGGCTGTTTCTAATGTTCCGTAATTTGTGATTTTCATTGCGTAACGCGACGCTCTCGAAGTGAAAGTCATTCATTATCACGCAATGTACTATCATGCGTTCATACCGGTAATGTATTCCTTTTTTTACAGTACGCAGGAAAAAAGGAAGGAGATCAATCGAGTGTCCCTCATACAAAGCCATGCGCGGAATACCCGTGTTTCTAGGTTGAATGGGTTCACTCTGGTAATCGATTGATGATATTTTAATGAAATATTAAGACAAACACGTACATAGACGATGACTCAAGGATAACCAACAATCATGTACTACTACAAGTGTAAATAGCCTGTCCTTGCCAATATGTGTTATTCTAATCCATTGCCTATTTATTTTTTTCAATTATTTATTAAATGATTATCTGAATTAAATTACGAAAGAAGCTCTTTTAATGTTTAATTAGCTACCTATGAGTGTGAGCAGAGAAGACAATGATATGATGGTAAATTCAAACTAATAATTAATTGACAGTCATTACACGTGGAAAGTTTGAATGAGAATGAAGAAAATGTATTTTACACGACGTGTAGTGGGAGTGTAGAGCCACATGGACCTGCTGTCCTATTTATAGAATCTATATTAACGCTGGCGATTTCTTTTTTAAAAAAAGAATTCAGCTATTAGCAATTGAACCAAAACATAAAATGTATCACACGACCACAAGCAGACAATGCTCAGATTGTGCAAATAATGTAACTTTCTTTAGGGTGGCTATGTGAATATAGGCACGTCTTTTGTCCTATATTATTTTTGGAAAGTGAGGTATGTGTCTAATTTTAAAATTACTAGGGACACGTCAAAAAGAAGATGTTAATTAAGCTATCGGCTCTATCTTGCTGTCTCTTAGTGTCCCCCTCTTTACGAGGAATAGACATTTTGCTGACGTAGGCATTTGTTTCTTGTGATATTATGCATGCTATTGAATTTTGTTGGATAATTCAGATATAAAATTATGGAAGAAATGAAAAATGTTTGAGACGGTTGGTGACTATAATTGTATGACATGAAAACTTACAATCATCTCCTACAGGACCAGCAGAGCATTGTGCAGGTGGATCCCTTCCAAGATCCTGAAGTTCCTGTAATAGTAAAGTATACAAAATGAAATATTGTGAGACAAGACAGAGCAAAAAAAAAAGTTCTTCTATATCCAACTGCAGTTGTGAATAGAATTTTTATATAATGAACTAATTATCCTTATAGAAATCTATCGCAAGGCATGTTTTTATTTTATATGCCCATACCTATATTCGAGCTTTTTGGTTCATAATGTTGTGCAGTTTATATAAATATAATAAATATCTCTGATGGATTTGGATACATTACCAGTACCATAGCATCATAATGAGTAAGGAAAAATCATTATCCTAAAAATCTCAGTCAATAATCTTTCTGATAAGAATATTTGCAAGCATGTAGATAGAAATGATCAAGTGCGCATAAACACTCATGTTAGTATTTAACTTATAATTATGTATGTATCAGCCATTGTACAATGTTTTCTGTTGGATATAACTTTCTTTGAAATACACATGTAGATGTATCAACCAAATCTGTATTACCATAGCAAATATAAGCAAATACTTGGCGCAGTAGATATTTTAAGTGAAGTATTTTTCTTCTCAGATATATACTATTTACAACATGCGCATGTATTATCTATGATATCTTGCGTAATGTGAAGATATCAGTGCCTTTTAAAATTCTTTTGTAAATCTTTATACGTAGCTACTGTTAGTATAAGATGTTAACTATTTTATTTCATTAAATGTAAAGGATACAAGGATTTTTGTTTAACCCAAAATGCATACTTTTTCTATTAGAAATTATTCCAGTAGTGTGCATCATAGATGCGAACAGACTTCAAGGCTCGTACTTGGATAGAACATGAGAAGAAGCAAGCACCCTCGCAGCTCAATTTAAGCAAAACATTGAAATGGATGACAATGCAAACCAATGGTATCTAACTATGTACAAAGACACTAAAGTAAATGACTCACGCCGACCTACTAATACCTAGTACAGAATCGCGGTGACTTTATCATAAAGATTCGAGGTGGATGTATAGCACCGGAAAGCCCAGCGTGGTTGGATCCTACAAAGGCTTGGTAGCCGCCTAATAAAATTGGCTTTCTGCAATTTCCAAACTATCTATGGCCCCGTGTGTGCATATATATATAGATATATGTAACGCACGGTTTTACGTTACTTCCGGCTATTTATCGGACAGCCACTCGAAATTTTTCCGACTTTCACTGTCACCTCGGCGATGTCCACCAGCACAAAGGGACCCTCAATTATAAACGAGAGTCTCCATGATGTGAAAAATGCGATTACAAGAAAACCAGAGCACGGTTGGGGAATGCAAAAAAAAGGGGTAAAAGCCAACATGATTTTCAATGCTGGCTCACATTGCTTCACTGCAAAATCGTTAAGGGCGTTCAACCGGATTTGACACACACCACACCGATACCCGGCCGCTTCTATGCGGTAAGAACACTGCGAATCGTTGACGTACCTTGTTAATTCGTTTTAAAGCCATTTGATGGACTGTGTGTTGATATTAACTGGCTGAAAACCAGACAACGAAACCCGCTAGCCAAAGATCTTTGATTAGGGATTGCAAGATGGCTGCCTTCTAAACGTCGTCCCACTACGTTGCTCAAGCGTCCATCCGCGTACACTTTCCTCGTCGTTCTCACGATATACTAAGCCTTGCAGTATATTTTAAAATTACGTTACACTCTCTCTTAAAAATTTCTCGTATCTCTACGATCTGTCCCAATTGATTTAAACCGTCTTCTGTTCACCTCTTGAACTCAAACTCACGTTGGAGCCTCCACGGATTTCCTTTTATCGGCAATTGGCGGATTTTTAACGTCATACCATTCTCCGCCAACAGATGTAGCGGTTCGGAGTCGCGACTCGTTCTGACACAACCGGCTTTCAAATTCGTCCACGTTACATACGCTACCACGTACTTGGGAGCTCTGTTTAAACGAAAACGAGCACGGATCGATTACGAGGAACATTCACATTTAAACGTTGACGTCGGCGTTCTTTTGGATTCCGCGTATGAGACATATCTGACAAATCTTATAAAAACAAAAGATCTCTACCCGGCATGATGTCAGGTTACACGAACGTGTTACAAAATTATTAGGTATGAAAAAGAAAATGAAACAAGATTTTCCGGCTAAGAAAGTAAAAGAGTAACGGCTTCGGTTTGAGGAGTCACGATTCTAAGAATATTACACAAATATTCGTCATGATGGACAGCAGAGGAATCCCCGGGCGTTGCTGCTGCATGAAACAAAGAGAAAAAGTCGAGGCCAAAGCAGGTTGGGACAAGTGTAAAAGGAAGAGACAAACATTAGTGTCCAATCCGGAAGAGGAAGTCTGGCACGAGCCATATATGCACTGTCTGCGTAAAGAATTTTCAGAAATATCAATACCGTGCGATTCAAAAATTGAATTACCTTGGAAGGACATAGCTCTACCGGCTGCTGGTATGAAAATACGTGCCAAAGTTGAATTGGATCAACTTTTAGACGATTCCTTGGCACGGGATATGGCTGATGAAGGGATTCTTGAGAAAAAGGAATCCAGTGGTATTATGCATTTACCTTGGGATGATCTACTTGTGACGGATACTATTCAAACGCATTTGAAAGATCCAGCAAGATGCGATTCCACTTTGGAAATACCATGGAGCGATCTCGCTCTTGAGAGACCAATATTCATAGAGTCACCACCCAAAGAGGAATCATGCGAACCTGATGACATTGAGATTCCCTGGGAGGAAATTCTTGTGCCGCAGAATATTGTGATCGAGACGAGAAAGAAGAAACATCCATCTTCTGTGGCACCTCCACGAGCATCGTCCAGGTCCGGTGCAAAATCATGCGGAAAAGGACCGTGTTGTGTGAAGGCAAGAAATCAGAGAAAGGTCGGCGGTTCTATGTGTACGTGACATTTTATTTGAGAAAAAATTCCATACTTTTCATTAATAAATCTCTTGATACGTGATTGTACAGTTTTTAAATGTTTGGTGTATCTTGGTTCAGAAATTGTTCAGAGAATACTTGCAGTTTCTTTGAATATCTATCACAGTGACAAAGTAACAGAACCTTTTCTATTGACATTTACATTTTATTTTTTACACGTAAATCTATTTTCGATATACTTTCTAGTGACAATAAATGTCTTTATCGACTGTATCTGTGTGCAAGTAAACGTGCCAAACAACTTCGTATAGATAGAATAAATGATGCCCATTGAATCTTTGAAAAAATAGAAAACCACCATAACCGCACTTAAAAAATCTCTTCCTACATAAATTTCCAAATATGTCGAGTCGAACTATCACTGAAGTCCATCGGTTCTCTTCCACTTACTTCAGTCAAGGGGATCATCCATTTGGAAAGCGACTTTCCTCTCCCAGTCTCGCTTCCATTGCTCTAACCACAACTCCTACCACAAATACAAACTCGGACTGCGATTACGAAACCTCAAGCGAAGGTTTTCACAGTCCACGAGGACAGCATGCGTTGCCATTTTCAAAAATTTCAAACATACCAACAGCTCCTTTATCGTCATGTTCTCGGACACATGATGTTTGGGACAAAAATCCTGTACCAAAGTTTTCTAGCGAACCATTCGTGTCTTGCGACAATTCCCAGAAAATATTATGCAGAAAGTTTGCAAATTTCAATTCGCCAAAGACATTAGATCACATTAGTGATACCAGTAAAGTCAAATCGCTACCTGAAATGGGTATGAACACTTGGTGCACCTCGAGGAAATTTCCTGGTGCCGATGTATTATCTACAGGACACATTTTCGATTCCTCTCATGACTTTATGGAATTGAGACGTCATGTCGGTGATTTCACGCATGAAAAATCTACCGATTTGCAGATGCTATCTGGTTCTGCTTCGGTCACTGAGTCGCATTACGAATGCGATAAGAAGAACGACGATACTGAGCTTCGTTTTACCATTTCAAATGGCAGCGTCGTATTTCGCGATGAATACCAAGACGAAATGGAGAACGTAAATTCCTATTCTTGCATTCGTGGAAAGCATGGAACGATTGCACACACGAGAAGTAATACGGAGGCGGATTCGACTGCAAAAGGAGAAATTTGTCATATGGAGTCTCCGTCAATTAAGAGGAAGAAAAAATATGCCCTCCTTTCTCAAAAATCTGAATATTTTCTAAAACATCATAGCACTTTTAATTATTATCCCGTTTCACGGATCGAAGGAGAATTTGCACCGTTGCAAAATAAACTGTCTGAGATTCAAGGAAAAGTTCGTGCTTTGAGTTTAGACTGCAGTATGGCTTATGGAGATTGTGCGAAAAGGACATCAAATTTGCCAATTAGGACCTTGGATTGTTTTTCTTTTGGAAATTTGGAAAAATTTCAAAACTTGAAAATGGCGAAGGAGACTCATGATGAAGAATTTGATACCAGAACGAATTGTTTAAATAAAAAATCCAACAGTAGAAGAACTTTTAATGATGGTCAACCGCGGGGGAGTAGTATTTGCACAACTTTTTCTATGAAAGTAGAAGATCCGTCGAGGAATATTAATTCGCAGAAGGAAGATACAAAAAGAGAATATAAAGAGCATCTCGAGACTAGTGGTACAAAACAAAACTATCAATCAAAAGAAATTTCTTCCTTAGTAGCATTAACCATACTGGCTCAAGAGTACGCATTTTTCACAGATTGTCCTATAACAAATAAGGATGAATCATTATTAAACAATGACAATTTATCACAAGGAATATCCAAAAATTGTTCAGACACTATGAGTACGCCGAATGAATGCAATTATAAAATTTCGACAAGGATTACGGATGAAACTGAAGAAATGTGGCCCAAAGAATATACAAGAGGTATGAGAAGTTATCCTTATCAGTAAAACTAAGTCATCAAAAGAACTTTCATTAGCAGTACAAAATCTATATAAATCTTCTATGATATTTAAATATGAAGAGGTCTCTAAAAGAACCATCCAGACTTGATAGTTCCTGGAACATTGAAGCACTATTTATACTCGAGTCTGAAACGATATTCTAATAAGACTATTAAACAGAATAAAAAAAATCTCAATCATCCAGCCAACGTCTACTCTTTCGAGGACAACGACTTCAATCTCAAGGTTCTTTGTGCAGATTTGATATAGAAAATGACTTGGGATGACTCATCGTAAAGTGTCTCTCCGTATATCGTCTTTACGTAACTTCCCGCACGAGTCTAGGATGACTTCTGAAGTATCGGCATCTACCTTATCGATGCTGAGTTAAAATTCGATCTTTCACAGCAGCACCATCTGCAGGAAACAAAGTGTAATACAGCCCCGGGAGTAGTGACGGCAGTCGGCAGTCGCCAGTTGACTTGAACGGTGGTGGTTCGTGGGTGAGCAAGTGAGTCAGGGACCGCAGAATGAAAATGGCGTAGCGGCCAGCGGAGTGTCGCAATCCCATCTCTCCAGTACGCCCCGGAAAATAATTCCACAAGGATCCCAGTAGGACAAAAAAAATCCGGAAGTGATCATAGATTAGGAAAAAAAAATCCACGAAAGAAAGTGCAATAAAGGTGACTGGCGGGTACGCAATCAAATCGTTAATGATCAGTGAGCAGTGAGTGTCTGTGTCGGTGGCTACTGGTAGCGCGATTTGACAGCGAGTTCGCAATTTCGCTTGACTGTCTGCTAATCATCACGAGTGTCCGTTTACGCAGTCACGCATAGTGCCGAATTCTTTGGGATAGATTATCCTCTGTAAAAATGATGGGTTTGCGCGCGGAAAGTCGGAAATTTGCCCTCGTGACAGCTTGACGACCTTGTTATAGGCGTAAGATGGCGCCACCGGTGTTTTGACATATCCCTACGAGCATCAGCTGGATTTTACAACATTTTTCGATTTTATTTATTATGAGCAGAGAATTCTACGTTCCTTGCACGCCCTACGCATATCCGGTAAGTCGAGTTTATGTTATATCCTTTTATATGTTATTTCCTGCTGCTTTATTGTTCACTGTATATCGATTCCTACTTGTGAATTTACATGGAGTTTTATGGCTTCGATTTCGGAACCGACGAACGGTTCTTTCGTTGTGTCAGTTTATTTTTCTATATCTTCCAGTACCCTTCTTCCCCTCATGGATATACAAACAATGTTATTTGATGTTCCTATTAGACACAGGATACAATCTCTCGGAAGTTTATGCTTTCCAATACGTTCATTAGGTATTTCACAAAAAGATAATTCCCTTCTCGATGATTAATTCGCTTATTAGCGAAATCACTAAGGATACTCGACGATCTGACGATATATATCATTTTAATCTATCACGGTAGCCTGACTGTCTATGCAAATGAAACCGGATACGCCAGTTTCCATTTGGGAGAGTTAATCGTCCCGCAAACGATAGACAGACTCGCGGTACACCTGATAAATGTGATTATCAGGTTCATTAAACAACCACAAGCGTTGTCACGGTGCTAGAAAGTTGTCCGCGAAAAATAATGGCGGTTTTGACAGCAAAGCCTTAGAAATTCTTGAAATTCTTCTTCGCAGTGGTCTGGATGAGTATTTCACATTTGTCAGTATCACAGCGATAATGATAATGACACTGATAAAGTAGCTGTTTGAAGTTTCAGCTTATTGTTTTCAAAACAAATGAGTATTGGCGCCACTAAGGCATTATCATAGTTTTGTATATTCCCGTGAACGTCAAAACATACTTTTCTCCAAATTTTTCCAGTAGTCCCGGTCGAGAGAGTAACGAGAACTTATGTAATCGCGTGTAAAGAACATTCCAACGATCTTTCCTGTGCCGTGACGCGCGATGAAAGTCCACCTTTACCAAAGCGAGGGATACCAAGGTTCCGCGAATTGGGGACGCACTCATTTTGAATCGTTATAAAATCCATATAAGAGGAATACCGTTACCGGGATCCTATAAGAGATCTTTTTGGACACGTGAGATGGTACGGTTAAAATGACGAAAGTAACTAGGACTAGAAAGAGTTTCTCTAACTCTCGTAAACCTGTGTTTGCTCAAAATTATTCGTTAAAGGCTAACGACGAGAAAAAAGGTAAATCGAAGAGGAAGCTCGACTTGGGAAAATTACTGGCGCCAAATCGCGCCAGGCAACCGGAAGACACGTCATTGAAGTCGAGCAGAACAGGAGACACGAATTCCTCCGAGTCTGCAAGTTCATCAGAGAATAGCAATCGCTTCAAAAGGATACGGTCAAAGTTACCGAACGTTCGAAATCATTTGAAACGTTTGATGAGCCGTCTAACTGGAAATTCCAAAAATGAGATGGAGTCACCCCCCGCGTCTATGGAATCCGGAAGAGTTCCAGAAGTTGCTAAAGATCTTGTGCCAGTCGTCGTATCCGGAAGTCCTAGTGGTAAACTCGTAAGATAAATCGTAGACGTGGTACTTCCGGTAACTGGAGAAAGTCATGAAGCAGAAATTCATCCCAAAATTAGACGCAGGGGAGAACTCGACTGATCGCTGAGAACTTGCCTTTGCTCTATATATCCGATATAATAATAATAAGTAATTCGTTTTTAACGTATAAAAATGGTGTAAGGTTAAATCGACCGTTAGATTATCAAGAGACTCGGTCGAGCCTCGCACCGAGTATACTTATTATCTCTTATAAACGGTCCACTTGGTAGTCGGTCGAAATTGGTTCAATAAGAAAATTCCTTTTTTCTATGCATATTGCATCCGCCATGCTGACCAGCGTGTACCGTTAGATGGCTATACCGATAAACATTAATACCGAGTAATCCAGCTGAAATGCCTCAGTAAAATTTGACAGCTGTCGTGTCATCACTGTAATTAAGTATCCATTAACCATACGTAAAAGTGAAAAATAGATTTTTCTTTATAAGTCTCTCAAATTTATCTCATAACCAGACCAGAGCATCTTCCTGTGATGTTTCAGCTGAATAACCCCGTACACATAAACCCAGTATACATGATGTATGCAACGAAAGAAGGAAAGTGGCTTAGTGATCGATCGATCATGCTTCCGTTACATATCTCGTTGAGTAATTTGATCAGTAGTAGGTCCCTAGTTAATCGTATCCAACCGGAAGAGTCAAACCGAAAGATCCTCTCACACGCCATTAAAGATTCCCTCCTTGCAGAGCATGATGCGTCAGAAGAGTACCCTAGGATTATTATGGAGCCAACGGAACCAGAAAATAGCCAAGAAAGTCACCAGAGTATTTACATCCATCGTCTAGCATCTCCCGCACCATCAACCTCCATTGTTTCCAGAGTATCCACAAGTAAATTCAATATACGGCCATTACCAGCCACTATGGAAAATTCAATTCTTTTAGATGAGTCCGTAACAGATAATGGATTGACAATTCCGATCACGATAACTCCACCGTCGACACCGGCATCTCGAACACTAATGAATCCCATGAACATCCTCGAGGAAATTCCCAGCCTAAGGGAGGGTACGATAATTGCCAGAGATCCCGTGGGATTAGCCGCCGTTCTGAACGTTCAGTTGGACTTTGATCAGAGGCACGTCTCCTTCAAATTAGAACCTGTTTAAAATACGTTACTTGTCAGTAACGCCCGTATAGTCTTGTATACCCACGTTATTTTTACACCGTGTTTATTTATCACGTCCATACGACTTTCATACGATTCAATTGACTCACAGAGATTCTACGGAAACACAAGTCACGAGAAGGGAACACGAGCCACGTAGTATGCCCTTGTATATACGAAATCCAGGCTTGCTGCTGGAACCCTACACACGGACTGTACTGACAGATGGAAACAATTCCACTGCTACCGGGTGAGCAAGTACTATAAGATGTAATTGAATGGCAGTCTTGATCTCTTGGACACTTACTGGAAGTTTTCTAGATTAATGTTTTTTTTCTATTTTTTTCTTCTCTTCCATGTGGCGCTAATCTACACGTAGATTAACTACGAGTGCGAGCGCGCTTCTTTCGTTCGATCTAAGAGCCATATCGAATCGTTATAACGCGTCGAGTGGCACAAGTCTTCGGCAGTGCTGTCAATGTGGTTCGACTTTGGTAAGACTGCTCGTATGTCGATCGCCTGAAAAAAAAAAATCGGTAACGGTATATCGCACTGCGGTCACTTTACATTCACCTCGACTCAGCTCGACGCACGATAATCTTATACCAGGCCGGACGCTTTCGAACAATTATCATCTGTTTATCATCCGTACCAAGTGATTAGATCTTTCGGCAAGGTATTGATAACAGTCTGAGGTCATTGTATTGGGTGTCATTTAAAATACTTTTTTGCGATTGTACTCTACATATGTACAATCTTCACGTTGTATCCATGGATTTTATGGGCATTGAGTGGACGTATATAATTTTTTTCTCATTCCCCATCTTTATTCCACGAACCTTAACCTCGCGGTCTATTATCCCATTAGGAGAGAACGAGGCACTGTAACCGATCGGCAAGTATAAAATTGTTGAGGGTTAACTCTCTATGCATGCCCACACAACGTACGTACCTATATGCTGGTAGGCAACGTGCTCTCCTCATCGGTCGGTAATGGTCACTACCGGGCAACGAATAAATTCATACGATAACCAATGCATACGTGTACAGCCAGAACCCCGAGCCTTTCGTTGCACTCGATACGAGTCCACCGTATAAAGTTATAAGAAATGCGACTTTCACGGCTCCGCGTGAGCACGCTCCCTGTGTGTTCGGCTGTGTATATATATATATGTATAATATGCACAAATCCTATTTGATTACAAGGTGGGTTATACACTGACTGCGGTTACGTCAGATCGTGACTCACTCGTTTTACTTGGTACCGATGACGAGAAATCACGGATGAAAAATGTCCACCCTGATGCTACGTTATCATTCTTGGTACGTGCTGTAGTGTTATCGTTAGGTAGGTTAGGTTCTTCTGATATGTGATTTTTGATGATTTCGTGGCTCGCGTGAATCTTGTACAATAGTAGGGCGCTGTCCTGTCGGGTCCTATGACTGATTGAGAACACTGCGGATCTGGTATATCATCGCGATAGGGGTGCGTCCTGGCACGGATTATGGATTTGGCATTCGTTTCAACAAGACGGCGGTGCTGCCCGAATCGTGGGTACGGCCGACTGTGGCGTGATGATAAGACCTTTACGAAAGTTTCATCGAATTAGCGAAAGACAGATAGGGAAGGGCTTCTTCGTTTGGGTATCGTGAAGTTTATCGTGAATTCGAAAGATTTCGATTTTTTTTTCAGTAGTTAAAGGGAATTTAAAAAAAGAGTACATTTTTGATGATCTTTGTATATATAGGGATTCGTCTGGGTGTTCAAAGGAGTCTGGATGTTGGACGTGGAGATGTATGGCTTTCCTGCGCCGACAAGGAACCAATCATTTGTCAAGCCTAGTCGAGCTCATAATTCATTATTCTTGTCCCGGCGGGTGGTAAAGGAAAACAAAGAAAAAAGATACACGTAGAGCGAACGGTAGCGGAGTCCTTGGGATTGCAGACGTTGTATCATGGCTGTTCATTCTTGAGATCCTTTTGCTCCTGGTGCGTCGCGACGTCGGCATCCCCCTGTTCTCATTCTTTACGATTATTTTGTTCTGTTTGTTTAATCATTTTGAGATCACGTGACTTTCCTTCGTCATTCTTTATACACGATTTCGTCGAAGATACTGTTCAAATTCGACTGACGCCATCTTGGATCTATTCAACTTCTGACACTGTACAACCTGTCGATGATCTCTTGGTGCAATCTCGCCAGGATACCTACGAGCATATTTCTAATTTGAACGTTTTACGTATATCGGATCATAACACGCGAAAATCCACTTAGCCGCCTTCTTGATCACTTTAGAAAGTAAGAGTCTCTTCATTATGGCGAACGCCCATATAGGCATAGTACCCTGGCACCATTTTCATTGTAAAGTCTTCAAGACAGCAGCATTCAACTCCCACTTAATGTCTTCTTTTTCGGCCGACCCATCCACGCAACGGTCCTTAACCCACGCGTTAATCATCCCACATACAGGCTATACCCCTCGGTCTTTCTTGCATCTGCTGCTGCCGCCTTCCGGAAGCTGAAAAAAATCGACGTACATTACGACGACTCGTGTATATGTCGATAAATAAGACCCCGTGAACCAGTCATCTTGGAATTAATAAAGTCCCATATAAATTACTCTCAGACATACCAATCCACATATGGTATAATTGACTGTAGACAGTTTGTCACCGGGAGTCTGTTAACTGTCTGCTGATCTACTGAGTTCTTTATCCGATTATCATGACGGTCCACCATCTTGTTTATCGCGACAGTAAAAACAATGGTGTACGTTGAGATTGTAATTGTCAGCGATGACCTTGACGTGCGCATCTCGTGAAGGGCAAATTGGTCTTACGCGAAGGCAAACGTATCGACTGTCCACGAGTGGCTCGTGTTACTGGCTCGTGTGTAAACATGTTTGTTTTATTACGATTTTATCGTGGATTTTTCATCTGTCGAATCGCAGGAGCGAGAGCAGCAGCGTGTCCGAGGTCGGGGAAACGGAAGTTCCTGCACGAGGTCCTGTCGAGGAAACTGCTTTCTACGAATCCACCCTCAGGAGTGTGGCCCTTCGAAAACCATTTCGTCACCTTGACGACGAGCCCCCCATTTATTGAGGGTGGGAACCAACTCGAGCAACGGCAATGACTCAGTTAACGAGCACGTGGAAATTCATTGGAAAACCATCCCTCTTTGTTCGCCGTACTACCCCGTGCACTTTTTCGAGCTCTTACGATTTTTTTAAATTATTTTTTTATACTGTCCCTTGTGAACAAGTCAATTTTTGGGGGGTACTCGTACGAGGTGGTATATATGTATATACAGTGTTATTGGAAAAGTATTTGGCATTGCGAGTGCTCCCTTGTATGAGGTATTCATAAGGATTTTAAATTTTGCGGGAAAAACGGTCTGGCGGGAATATTCAAAAATGTGTAACGAAGACCGGATGACGCGTATATAAAGAATTGTATACTTAGTTACTCCGTCGAAGCTTATCGATTTATCGTCTTGGCGGGAGTTTCTATGTACGTAAGGTAATGCCGTATATCGTCGTACGTGTTGTTACAAGTGATTATCAATTACAGGAGAGCGTACAGTTGATTATCGCCGGAGAATATTTTGTAATTAGACTTCGAGGCAGAACGCAATTCCACTCTCTGTTCAATGCATGTCTATCAGTCTTGAGTTCAATCGCGAAGTGTAATTAGAGTGGATGGTATCGTTGAATAGAAATTGTTTAGTCCAGGAATTAACCGCGGAACGAGTATCGAAGATACAAGATAATCTTATATATCAATTAAGAAATTTTCTGATGCTATTATAGGTAGGTACACGAGCGTTATGATTCTTTTTTTTTCTTCTTTTATCTTGTATTATTTCTTCGGCGTCTAACAGAACTTCGTGAAAGTATTGTTATGTAAAATTAACGTGGACGCACATTCACCCGTCTGGTAATAAACTTGATAATAATCGCTGCTGGAATTTCTATGTAGATCAATAACTCGATGATTCGATTGATCAATCACGCAGAGACTTGTGTATCGGGATCGATGGAAAGTGAATGCCTGTCTCTCGGTGCTCCAGATGTTCTAAGTTGTCACCGACTTCTTTTTGTCATCGTCTCGAGGAACGGTATTGTCATTTTATAGATAGGAAGCGCAGATGACCGTGAATAAAACGCTGATATTTTCTGGAACGGTCGAACTTCGCTATGTTTCTTCGTTGGACTTTGAAGTTTGTACGAGGCTTCGTTGTTTCGCGTCTTTGGTGGTATTTCTATTAAAAAACGTTTTTTTATTTATTTATTTTTTTTCTCGGAATTTCACACAGTACTCTAGTCGCGTTTTTATCTGTTGGTCTGTCGCGTAATTGAAAAGAACCGCCATTACGACGTGTCCGCGGAATTGTCGTCACGCACGTAAACACGCGACGGTGCGTACAATTGCGACAGGTGGGCGGTGGCCGCGCATTGCGTACGTGCAACAACTGCAGCTGGGGCGCTTCGGCGGATTTTCTAATTTATGGAAATTTCAGGGAAACGCACGAGCCGTGAAGGTATCACGTGTTGATAGGAGTTTCATGAAAACTCATCGCTCTAGTATGGTCCTATATCGTTTCGAAGTTTGCGCAAAAAATGTCGACAGTTCTGGGTAGATGTTCACGTGGGATTGTAGTCACGTGAAAAATGGATAACTAGGTAAATAGGTGCTTGACTATTCAGACTGTAAAGAGCAATGGCGATTTTATGGCGTTTGACATATCAAGGCTGGTGTTCATTTGGCCGTAGGTCTTTCATTGGGTCTGTACCAATTAATCGCCTTAATTGTACGATTTAATTGCGTCATCGCGGGGCTCTCCGCTTTGCACAACTTTTTATTCCCAAAAGATTCCAGAGCGGAACAGTCGTGACAGGAAGCGCGATGGCGTCCAGGAGTCACGTGGCAATTACTTATTCGACTTTCCTGACTGTTACCGGGAGAAATTCTATTTGACGAAGTTGCTTACAAAAAAAAATCATCAAAAGCCAACCTCGTGCGGAACGGGTACACTGGACGACGCCATTGCTGGTAAACATTGCCGGTATATATATAATCTTCCACGCAAAGGCAATTGAATAGTGGCAAAAGAAGAAATGTAAATGCGTCTAAAAAAAATTTCTTTCTAGAAATCAACTTACGACGCCATAAACTCCTGGCGAATATATTGAAATACGCGAAAAACACGCGATGATACCAAGAAAACCTGCACGTGACGTAGAATGACTCATGGGATGGGAAAAACTTTCTGTCCGAAATGGCAGAAGCAGCCGTCAAGGCTGCAAGAAGTTGCGCGTTGAAGCGATCAAATGCGAATCCTAGAAAGCGGAGTTACGTGATTTGGAATTTTTCGTTATTTACGCGTATCCATTGTTAACATTCACGTTGATCTTTCTTCATTCGATTGCTCATTCCAGTCATTTACTGAATCACTTTTACTCATTTTCTACTAACGAAGTAGCCCAACCTTCACTGTTAGGATTTTTACATACGGTTAAAGTTTCTTTGAATATTTCAATTATTCGTCGCTTCTCACTACAGGTATTGAAAATACAATGGATCTGTTTACCCGTCGCCATTGTTCAAAAGATACAGCTTTGACTTGACCTTCGAATCGATCCCATGATCTGCCTTCACCTATGGTCATATACCATTGGGGTCATTGTCTGGGCTAAACTTTATTTCATTTTATGGCTCGTCTGCCATCTTTTTTTTATACTGATATATATCTATATGCGGGAGATACTAAGAGACTGATGACGTCAGATATATATTTTTTTGATATTAAATCAATGTTTTTACTTATTACTGTACCATTAAAAAATATATCTATTTTAAAGGTATCGTTATCACAATATTGGTAAGTATTCGTATCATAGCGATTCAAGTTTTCGTTTATCCCTACCTTCCGCCATATTTTTTCAACACAGCGTTAACAAGTTTCACTAAGAACTTTCTGCACTTGGCCAACAATAGTTTGCATTTCACTCGAGAAACTCGTGCTGCTAGAACCAACCGGGAAGAAGTTAGTCCTTTACTTACGATCATTAGGAAATCAAAGAAGTTCGCTTTCCTATATCCTAGACACATAAAATCATCGTACGACATGTTTATGGATTTTCTATTCGTTACGACTGTACTATCGTTCTAGCAATCTTGGTTATTCGTTCTGTCCGGCGCTCATACAGCATCCTGTAGAAATTCCTGACTCCATTTTCCACATTGTCACTTTCTCTTAGAAATAAGTATACGGATGCGTGACGTAAGGAAAACAATATGGAGTATACAATAATCGATAAAAAAATCTTTTTTTTCATCCATCAATCCATCCATCTCGCGGATGCTGTCAGTCTGGTCCAGCGCGTTAAAATTTTCTATCAATTATTTAAGCCTGTTTTCATCACGCTTCCTTGAGTCTTGATCTTTCTTAAAAAAATCTTGTCGGATAGTTCGCGATTCGTTATGGAATCTCAGGATCGGCTTGGTTTATCTTTCCTTCACGCAGTTCCCCCTCCCTCCCTCCCTCCCCCTACCCCCTTTGTGAATGCCGATTCTTACTTTGATATTCGTGCGGCTATTGTCTTTGCAGAGACAAGGCTTTATCGTCGTTATACGAACTACGAGAGACGAGACCTCGTGCTCACCGACTACGTTCACGCCTCGCCGGGTGTCCTTGATTCCGTTCTCCAGGAAAATTATGGAGGGACGTCAAAAAAAAATAATTTTTTTGTCTTTACGGAGAACCGTGCTCCACTTAATAGTCCGCTGAGTCACTCGTGTCCGATCTGCGTTGGTTAAATTTACGAGGAACCTCTCCGGCACTCCGTGATTGAATTGCGATTCTAATCAAGATCCTAATACACATATGTATTACGTAACTTCTGTGCGATGCCAATGAGATATATTTTAGAATTAATTTTTTCTTTTTCGTCTAAATCGATATCCTTGATACCGGATGAAGTAAGACTTTGTTTTTTTAATATTTCGATCTTATCGATTTTACAGATTCTATACGACTGTATAATCGATCACGATGACCTCGATTGCTTATCGGTAGCAGATAACAGAATAGATTGATTGTCTAGAATAAAAAATTATTCAGCCATATCTCCGAGCACTACGTAAAGGTGAAAAATTGTAATGACAACGTCATTATTTTCGATCGGTAAGTATTCGACTCTCATATAAAAATGACTTAAACGGATCTAACGAGACTGAAATCTGATGACGTAATGTCTCGCGTTACACCCGAAAACGTCATCGACTTAATAACGACGTTCGCCCCGGAAATTCGCACTGGCCAAAGAGACGGGAGAGCAAATAGTAATGCGGAAATTAACGAGCCGCGGTAGTACAGCTACTGGTAGCATTAATAATCCCAAGTCTTTCTCCGTACAATCATTTCGCACTACACCAGAAGCGTATACCTACCTACCCACGCGTGCGGATGGCATAATTGCTAATCGTCGAAGCGAATCTTTTATCCGCCAATTTACATACACACTTCCGATTTATTCAGCGAGCATTCAATTTATACACGTCCCACAATTCCCTGCGCGATAAACAACATCCCAATTTCCTGGATCCTACTCTCAATCGGATTCGCGGTAGGCTATTCGCCGTGCGAAATTCGCGCGCAATTATCATTAGGGCTATTTGGTAACTGGGTATTGTAGGTTGTCGATGGACGAAGAAAAATCCCGCCAACTGCGATAACCGTGAAACAATAAAAGTCTTTCGGTCGTTATGTTTTTATCGTCCTTCTCACTCGACTCGCATCTTTGCCAAAGTACTCACGTAAAATAATAAACTCCATGGTCTTCGGTTCGCTTTACCGATCTTACTCGACACTTATAGTACCTCGTAACGCACATGCTAACCCGTCCGTGCATTAAACACGAAACATTACCACTTGACTGTACATAAGCTGCTACACCCTGCGGTATAAGAAACACGTCGTTAACGCTAGGACTTGACAGTATAGGCCTGTCAGTACGATCTGTCGTCTTGAATTCTTCGTGGAGACGATCCTTTGTTTTATATCAGCGATCCAGTTGGAGATTCATCTTTATGACGAATCTAGGTTAGGATATGATCGTTATAAGTTTACCGGTTGCGGTCTTCTAATTATTCGAATGTAATAAACGTGGATTTATTAGGATTGTAGGAATTATAGGACAAAGAGAGGGGGGGGGGGGGGGAAGGCTGACGATGATGGTCTAATTTCGTTCTTCCCCCTTTTTCCTATTATTACGGATCACGAGAACGATTCCGTGGAGTCACGATTGGCGCGCTAATTTCATTGCGAAATGGACGCGTCGCTTGGGTCTGATTCAGGTTACCGTTACAGCTGCATTTCCGGTCATTTTTTTGATATGCTTCTGTGTATGGTTTTTTTTTCTTGGATTAAGAGTGTTTTTGTTTACGGTGTTTTGATTTTAGGTTCTTGAAATCAAGAGACTGTCTTGTTATGTTAATGGTGGTTGGTACTGTGGGGTCAGGGGTCATGTTGTACATATGCGGAATCTCGGATCATCGGTAGCTTGGATTCGCGTTTAAACAAACTGAAACGTCGCACGGCGAGCGGCAAGGAGATTACAGACAATGATAGGGTTTTAATGATGCTAATGTATGCAACTCAGGTACTACAGTTCCTGCCAACGCCCGCTATGCGCGGCCATGCATCAGCGTCGCACGTGGGCTTAAAGGTGGATTCACACCAACGAGGCGTGACGAGGCTTCTGGGATATTTCTTTGACTGGGAATAATCATTTGTCGGGTTACGCGTACAATTGACTTTGTCCAAGTAAAAGTGAAGCTTGGACATGGAGCAGCTGTCGTTTTCAAAATTGCAGATAATTTTTGCAATTCGAATTAAAAAATGGCAAGAAATTCTTTGGTCTAGAAAATCTAATATACAGTTACCAGGTAGTTGGTACTTTGAAAAAAATTTCTATTCACTGCCTTTCTTGTTCCTTGTGTTAATCGAAGTTTGAGAATGTATATAGTCGCGTGAAGCCGATTAAAAAGTTCGTCAATTCGAACAGGTCAAACGGATCGAACTCTTCGTCTGGGTTAGGCATGAAAAAGTTCTAGTTTATGTACGTAATCAGGTAGAATTGGTTTATCGGTCGATTCTGGTAATTACGCCTGAGTCACGTGATTTTTTAATAGGTTCGTCGCAGGTTTTAGGGGAGAGGGGAGTGTATGCTAAGAATACGTGTAATGAGCTTTCAGTGAGTGGGACGTATGTGCTTGTAAGGTATAAAAGTTTCTCAGTAGGCGGCGACGGTCCTAGTTTGGACCTATTCAATGCGGCGCTAGAAAAGGTTCGTTGAACCTTGCCAATGTCGTTTTACATGAAAATCCGCATGAAAAGTCTCTCTGCTACACTTGCTTGTCGATTCGATAGAAATTCGAACGGCTCCTTTCTTGGTAACTCCTGTAGAGCCTTATTGTTATGCGTCTGAACAAAGCCCGGGAATGCGACGCGATTTAAAACAATACATCCGTTAATCGTGTCTTTACTTTATCGTTACTTGGTATGGGTTATACCATTATCCAATGGCAGCCGATCAAGTCGATACGTTTTCACAATGGCCGCCGAACGGATACGCATTTTCTCAAGTGTCACCTTAAAGGACGTTCCTCGAGATTCCTTGCTATGGTCTTTTTATGCTCTTGTTTACTTACTCAATTTCTTGTTTTATTTGTCAATAATCACACTAGCATATCCATGAGAGCGTTTTCGACGGTTTCTTTTGAAAAATTCTTTTGATATCTCAACATTCTTTGACGTTTCTTTCTTCTCCGAGATACACGTGGAAAGGATTTTTTTGACCTCCAACAAGAATACAAAAAAGATCCGTGGCACAGTGACTTACATAAAAGGCCGCGTGGCCCTTGCAAAGTAGGATTTACATGTAAATGAGCCGAGAAGAGAAGAATGAGAGAGAGAGAAAAGAGAATCGTCGTGGGCGTAGGGTCGGAACGCCTACAAAAAGGTCTGCCGGATCTTCCGGCTTGCTTTTTATCTTTTTCTTTTCGTTGTGTCTTCCTCAACCTCGCAACTGCGTCTTACTCCTCATTCAATTCTTTTTTCCTCTCGCACTTCAGACCAGTAACAGACGATAGCCAACGATCGACGACTTTGCGGCATACTGGCTTACATACGATCCGGACGCTCTCGCGCGCCTTTTAACGCTAAGAGGCGAGGAAGGAGGTAATGCGTACTAGGGTGAGGAGGCGGAGGGGGACTGGTCCCCTTAAAGAGGGCAACGAGCTTCCAGGGGTCGAGCCCCCCCGGGCACGTCGTGGCACGTTTTAATTTTTATTTTAATTGGCAACGCGCCATCGTGTGTATCTTACGACACGCACTCTGCTTTTCTTTTTCACTTGTATTCGTTGGAATTGTTTTGACTCGTTTTTTTGTATTTTTTTAAACTAGGTTTCTACTGTTACTATGTTTCACTAGGTATATTGCGCTTCTGGGTATATAGCATATGTCACGGGTATACATATAGTACGTATTAACGCTCTTATTTTGATGCTGCTGTTCATAGGTACGTATAGTGAATTTTTATGGTAGGATCGATAAATAAGCCGTATTTCAATAACGTTTCTCAGATCAGAAGAGGTCACAGGTTGCTCTAGGTCATAGAGCCGGACGTACCGCCACGTCTCTATGACTTGATTCATGTGACAAGGTAGTTGCAGCATAACTCTGCCAAAGGGAAGAAACCTGTTTCCTTTATGAGACGTTGAACGGTTTTTTTTAATGTGGAATAGCCGTATTGATCATTTAATATCGAAATCCATTTTTTTAATTTTTCATGCTGCGCTATTCTTGAGATTTTTTGAGGTTTTTTTTTTAATGATCAGACACTGTAATGTCCGTGGGGATAAAGACCTCACTGATGGCATAGCGGAAATATAAGAAAACTAAAAATCGACGTAACTCAACAGTTTTTCTTTGAATAATACTTATTACCAGGAATCCCCGTGGTGAATTACGCCATTTTCGTTTTATCGATCCATTCAGATCGATCGATCGACTGTGGCGAGACTGATTCAAAGTATTTTAGGATATTTTTATGTCCGTGTCTGTTTACGTTTCTACGTAGAATTGGCAGTTTTATGTTTATTTGCCATTCCCCGAGGTATTTGCGAATTTTACCGATATCCCGAGCAAGGAATGACTTTATTTTTAATATTTTGCGTCGCACGTCCGGGGAATATATTTTTTTCGATATTTTCCTTTGGTGCCGGATATACTGATCTATGGACCCGCCCCAAAGGATCTACAATGCTAATGATTTCACTGGGTAGAATTTTATTCGGGCAGGATAACGGTAAGCCTTTATTCAATGTATGGTCGAGGATATATAGCCAAGAGCAATATCTGACCGACTGGCCAGACATTAAAAAAGGATCACTTGATCCTGACATCCGGTTTGTCTCTATAATCATCCTCATTTTCGACTAAAGGCCGTTTGACCTCTTAATCGTTAAAATTTCACAGTTCGCTTCCCTTCGTATATTTATTTCATTTATCATTCATCTTTTTTTCGTTACCCTCATTCGCCCCTCATTACTCCCAATTCTCTTTGCCACGCTCGTTCGCAAAAATCACTCATTATTCCTCTACGCTAATTTGGTATAATTGAAATTCCCCGCACACCGGAATTTCCTTGCTTCGATACGACTCGAGGCGCAAGAGTCCAGTCGAGATTTCGGCTTCGATGCGCTCGGGCGAAATCGATTCACAGAGACCCAGCGAGGTATCGATATCCAGTTGCGAATCAGTACTGCCAACAGTCACTGCAGTGACGCTCAAAGACACGATCCATTTGACGGCAATGAGTTTGCATTTGCATTTACGAAACAACTACGTCATACCAAAGCGATAACGACGCTATTAAACTTCAAACCGTACCGAGTACGTCCTTCGCCTTGAATAGGCAATTTTTCAAGTAATCAAACAGTGGGACAAAAAAAAGAAAACGAAAATTTCTCAAAATTTCTTACACCAACAGTTATAACAGTCCGCTCTTAAAGCGACGTCACGGATACCAAGGTGGTATCGTAATGATTATTCGTCATCGTCAAGTCACGAATAATCGATCCGAAAGGCGTTTCGTCATCGAGACCTCGAAAGGATCTTCCGCAATGGCTGCGATATTCATCGTACTCCGATAATGACTGTTCTATTCGTCAGTAGATAATTATTCTAAATTTTTTTTTCGTTCAAACTCCACTATTATTCACTCTCCTTACACAATTTTACACGCGATCCATATCCTCGTGTTCATCGTTCGCCATCTTGAGTGAAAGATTAATAAACCCGATCCCATAAAGTGCGATCTAGGAAGTACCTTCTCGAGCTTATATGATCGCGTGATCCTTCGACGTTCGTTAGGACGTTATTACCATTCTTCTCGAATGGCCGCCCACATACCGACGCCTTTACTTGGATTATAAATCGACGCGAAAGTCTTAGATATCGCGAGGCTTCGCCGTGGGAGGTCATTATCTGTCAATTTTCGATCTACACCGTCGATTTACTAGGCTCGCGTCGTGATTACACGTCATACGTCTTTACGCCGAGTTTTTCTATTACGGAAATTACTATTCCTTGTACGTACTACATACAGATGGGTACTATTAAGATTTTTTTTATATCCTAACTCACCCGTTAATGCAACACTATAAATAGTCCCATTCGCACTTTCGAAAGTGACGTATACCAACTTTAACATTGTTATACCCCATTTTATTTTTTTTTCTCCTCTTAGTTATATCTAATTTACTTTTTATGTCTTTCAGGTAAGTCTCCGGCTTCTCAACGTCGTGGTACAGTGGTCAGGTAGATTTCTAACCGATTTGACACACGCTCGAACTTTCCCGTAAGTAGTCATCCTTAACAGGAATCGGATCTTCCTGTAAATCATTTCCAGTACGTTTTTTTTTTAATGCGTATATATATATATACACACTAATATAGCTTTCAATATGTTTATTCAATCTCATATGTATGTACCTTGGCTTTCAATACGCGTATTTCCTATATACTGTTCGCCAAGGCGTCCAATCCTATTTTGTATTGTATATCTGCACTGGCGATTTTCGCGCGTCTCCACTATATATCCTACTTCTGCCTTCGCTTTTCGCGTAACTAGCGAGACGGGTAATCGAGTCGGGAGGAACGAGTTTTGCAACTAGACGACCTCCACAAGGCGAGCGATGCTAAGAGCCTCGTTTGCATGCCGTACACTTGGTTAGCCTCTAGCAGCCCTCCTAATAAAGTCAACCGGCAGCGAGCATTCCAGCCAGCTTCGTTCTGTCCGTTACTTTCAAATTCGCAATAGTGCCAATAAATGGTACGATAATTTGGAACCTTTGTACCTGGCACAAAAAAAAACAATAACGAAGAGATCATATCTGGTCGTGACGATTTTAATAAAAAAATTTTTTTAGCTATACAAGCATATTAGCAGATGCGCAGAGATTGATCTCTGTACTTTTTTTGCACGTTCACATATACCGGCTACTGGTGTACGGGGTCTATAGTTACCTTGCCATTTGGATGGCACACGTGTAGGATTACGACTACGGTATGTGCCGTATTGCTGATGTAACGTTACACCGTCAGGGATCGCTTTCATGTAAACTGACTGCGTTCAGATTAGGACGCGATTAATTCCTGGAGACTGGATTTGGGGATTTTCATACAAATCAGTTTTGTTTTTATACGGAAACTAAATATGGCCTTGTCGAGCCCCGTTGGATCGTTGCCAAAAAGATATACCTACTCCTACGCCTTTGCGTATTAACGGTCGGATGAATATTTATTTTTGAAAATTTATACGAATCTTTAAAAATTGAATTTACGTTCGTCCATTCACCACGTTAATTGTGATATTTGAATGGAATCTGTTATTCGCGCGTTTATTTTATCTCTCACAAACGGGGGGGCCCGTCCCATGCGCTTTGATTGGGTCCCGAATCGATGACGAATTTCATGGAATTTCCCGTAACCAATCCTCAACTCCTGAAACGAAGTAACGAATACGCATCCTGCGGAAACGGATGTACAGGGCCACGCTCGGCTAAGTTCCCCCCCTATTGTAAAGTGGCTCCACCGCCGCTGGCCGTTGCTTGCTCGCGTTACATAAATACATGAGTGGTATACGTGCATACATGCTCGGCCAATTCCAATTCCAGAAGCCTCTTACTGTTATACCCTATATATGTCTATATATAACATAACGTGGTTAAAAGTCCCTGCGGTGAGTCAATGCAGCACGAACTTGCATTAGTGGCCCTTATGTACGTGCCCCCACCCCCCTGGCCACACCAGCGGAACGAAATAATCCTACTTGACTTCCGGTACATCGACGCCCGATATAGTATACGAAAGAGATAATTATTTCGAGCATGAAAAATTTTCAAAAATAATACCAGCTACTGTCCGGGCTATTCCTAAGAGTTTTCATGGGTCTGGATCTTTGGCATTTTTATACTGTTCCTTTTTAGCGGTCAAGATCGTCAAAATACACGTAAGCTTCCTGTCTGCAAATATCCACTATACGACCAATGTAAAAAGCCCATAAAAGGTTGAACGCCCTCGTAACGCCTTGGAGGAATGATTGAACGAAACGGAGCAGCCCCAGAGCTGCCTCTTCCATCACTTAACCGGATTAGGAAGCCAGTTGGAGAAATGGCCGGCGCGCGTCGCGCAACTTACATTCCATTATTACAGTAGTAGTTGTATAAGTAAGTAGAATCACTTTGAAGCTATATATATATAGTACATTCACGTATATCCGAAACAGTATAGGAAAAGCTTTCTAAGCTTTTGGCCGTCACGAAAAAATCCGAATCTAAAAACCGGGGGGTCCTCTTGAAAGTTGCGTATAAAGAAAAGCAAGATGGCCGACTATGTAAATTTTCTACTTTAGAAATTTCACTCGGAGTTTACGCGTATCTATTATTCATGTATACTCGAGAGAATCGTGCCCAACGTGATTTTGAATTTTTCTTATACCACTATACGTAAGGATGGGGTCCTCCGGCATAATGAAAAGTTACGAGACAATCTGGACGCTTGCGCCATTGTTCCATAACCAACGTTGAGATTTACGCACAATTCACTTCCCATAGGCCGACGAAGCTGGCTTAATTAGACGTGCGTTTAACCGGGCGTTATTTCACTAGGTGTAAAACTGGGTAATGACTTATTCCGTAAAGACGTTTCGGCATTTCTATTTTTTTTCCTCCTCTTTTCTATTTCCTCTCAAATCCTATCTCTTACATTATACCAGGGAGTCTGGCGAGAATTAGAGTATATAGTTAACGTATCCATGTTCTAAGTGCTTCTTAATTTGAACGTAACGTAATTACGCCCGAGATTAATGACCGGTTCTCTTGTGCATATACATGATTCGTACATAGAATACGCAAACGTAGCCATTTCTCTTATTTCTTATAGTTGAGTTCTCTTTCGTTTCCCTTGAAACAAGAATGTTTACACTGCTACACGCCAGGACTCGTCGGTATGTCTTATCGTGATACCGATCTCTGATAACGCTCCATTATGGCTAAATAACCATACTGGACCAGGAGTCAGAGTCACTTGGCAATCACGTATAAAACAACGCATTTCGTTACGCTCTACAAATCGACAGAGAAAATCATGCTGCCGTTTGATATTCGCTGGTAGAGTATATAAGTACGTTAGGGTCCCAGCAGAGTAGTTGTCTGATTTCACGTAAAAGGTCCCTAGGGGGATTAATTGGTATTCTATTGACATTCGCGCGTCATCCATTTTTCATTTTCATGATCTAACAGATCATCAGCAACCAGTCGAACCAGTCGGTCAATAAGGAATCGCTTGATCGTGGGTGTGTGGCGAGGAGAAAATTTTGAAATTAGAAATTATCCGCCATCTTGTAATTCGAGAGACAGTGACGTAGACAACGAGATGCTGGGGACACTTGGTCGGACTTTTCGTTAGAATTATTTTTTAGGTGTCTCAGGATAACAGTGGAGCAGCGTTACTAGTGAATCTTAATGTTCAATTCGAACAGTAATAATAATCAACGATTTATAAATCGGTTTTAACGAGTAAGCAGGGGCTCCTTGCTAACACAACTCGTTGCCACCGATGCTTGCCGATCACGTACATATAACCATTGCATTTAAACCGGTCGAGGGCGAGTATAGTCTTCGAATGATAAACGTTTTCGCGCCATTGTACCTTGTCGATAGAACGATAAATGACTTTTGATTTTAACATGCAAATTGGATGTGATAATAATACGAAGGATTATTCGTTCTCCCTATATTATTTTTTGGAGCTGGAAGGAAACTCCTTGTGTCAGTGATACGCACGAAGGTCTACTAAACATCTTCAAGCTAGCACCGCCACAAGAGTAAAATCCAAAAAAAGATGTACGTTATGATTAAGGACTCATTTTAGGTTAATTTAATTCTCTATTGTCGAATTTCATGATTTTCATTTTAAAGGAAGAAACTTTTGGCTGTGCTAGCTCGATGTGGATTTTTTAAAAAATGTTTGGAAATCCTTAGCATTCCTCAGACCCATGCGTATTTTTATGTAAAACCTCCCCGTTGTCGCGTTATGGTCCAAAAACGTATTTTCGTATGCCCCCTTAGAAAGAAATCACGCAAAATGTAAAAATTGCTAAATTATTCGCACGCTGAATATGTTAATCCAGAATTAAATATATATATATATATACAGCATCTATTTACAGGATTCTGATCGGTGTTTATGTATCCACTTCACCTCCTTTTACTCAATTTGAATACACCAGACCGAACCTTGCACAGGACAGATTCTTGTCTTTTTTATGACATTCGAGGGAAGAAAAATTCTTCCCAGCATCTGCCACCTGCCGTGTCTTTGAACACCTGTTCGGTACCGCCGAGAGTTCACACATGAGTATATAATATACAGCTCAGCCCGGTCCGTTGGGACACGTATGCACTTCCTCGTCGGCTTGTAAATTTTCCCTTAAGACCGCGCCATTTTATCCCAGTTTAATACATTTCCACAGTAACACGTTGTACTTGCGCTCGTAATACGTAAATGTAAGTGAATAAATTTGAGTTGAGAAACGCGTAAAACGTCACGCAGCGTTTCTCGCTGCGGTTCTAGAGTCCGGATGGATTATCATCTGAGCACGTTTTATACCGTAAATATGATTAATATCGTACAGCATACATTACGCTACAGGACGCTTCAAGGATTGTTTGATGTAAGATTAATTCGTGCAGGTACTACGGTATATCTATATGTATAGCAATAGACTAGGATCTATACGCAAGGTGCGTTTACAAGTTGAACCGAGTAACTGGAGCACTCCGTTAAATTTACGCCTTGCCGCCTAAGTAGGTGTATATATATATATACACGTACTTACGAAGTCATCGAATGATTTTTTTGTTTCATTAAAATAAATTAAAAAAATTTTCTTCACGGCTTTTCGAGATTAGCGCACGTCGATGACTCTCGAATTTTCACCGACTCTCTCGTCGCGACTCTGTCGCTTCGATGGACTATTGTCGCGTGGGATCTTTCACGGCTGACTTGCATCTCATTCATAGCGGTGAGAGTGCGCCTTTAATGGCTAACGGATAGAGAACGTCATTGGCGTCTCGGGTGAATGCTATTAACATAATAATTACGTAAAGGACTACTGAGTCCTGTATTTCGACGAATCCTTATGGGACGATAATAGTACACGTTATTCCGTCTGTGTAAATCGGCCTTGATTGCCACTGATTTTATTTCGCAGATTGTCAGGCCTTCGTTAAGCGCACAAAAGAATGGCGAATTACGTCTCGATTCCTGCTTACGTAAGCAAGTAAACACGGGAAGTGATATAAATAGTTCAGGCTTCGTTGTAACAAAGCTGGTTCGTATAGTCCTCAATATCGACACGCTTACGGTCGTTTCGATGTAAACAAATTAAGCTGTCATATGATAGAGACTGGATTTCTAATTTAAAAAAAATTTTTTTTCTAACAAAATCATTAATTCCTTCGTTGATTTATTTTAGTCGTGATTTTTTAAACTCTTCTGACTCATACACACTGCGTGTTATCCGTGAATACGATAGCCGACTTCGTGTTCTACAATGTAAACCAACCCTAAGGAAAGTTTAACTTACAAAGCTTTTTGTCCGTACACTCGCGGCCAGGTTTCTTACGATAATATAAGATATATACATATGTAGGATAACACGCGATAAATTGAGGCATGCTCGAGTACACGTGGTTACAATATATATATATATTATAGCTATAACCTTCCAAGTTTGCAAATTATTGTTTAATGTTTGCAACGCGGCAACGTTTCTTGTTGCACGTTAGAAATATCGATCACGTAATACTCGAAGTGCGCAAATACATCGAGCGAGTGATCGATACTTATTGAAAATCGATGCTTCTGTATTTCTATGTGTCTCCAACCAAGAGAATAGTCTCGATATTTTTATTGGATTATTCGAAATCCATAAATCCTCCATTTTCGTGGACAGAGCAAATGTGTAATCCTGTCACGGCATTTCCAGACTTGAAATTCCCCTCGTCGTTGGTCATATAGAAATTCATGTTTCTAGTTTGGAAGGTACCGAACGATGACGACGCTCGACGTCGATGTCGACGACGGGCACCGACTGGCACCTCTTAGTAAACCTGATGCTTCCAATCCTTATTCAATTACGGTTCCCTTGCACTGTTCGCGGTAAAGATTTTTTTCTTTTTCCGTTTAATGTCGCTTGTTGCGAAATTTTTGCAAGTATCCTGTTAACTCTTGATGCTCCCCTAACTGTTTTTTTTTACAGTAAAATCTCTACTTAACCCAGCACGCTGATTACGCTTTGTAATGTGTACCTTTTACTTGCCCCGTAGAAAATTGCCTACCTGCAACTTGCAATTCTGTGCCGGTAATTTCTACGTGCCCGTGATACATACGTGTATACGGATATTCCAAAATAGAGGATTGTGGGAAATTTCAAAGTTTCCGGGATAATCCTGACGCCTGTCATTTTTAATGTCACAATGAAGAAACGTTAAAGGGTGCTGTTGCGTAATACGTGTGTGGGTACCGCGTCCGGTTAAAGTCGCGTGTAATTGAAGTGTAATGCCAAAATAACAACAATTTCAGGCAATCGGGGCCAACCGACACAGGACGTTGCTTGTACGCCGCAAAACATGACCGCCATGTATATTACTGTACACACAGTGTATAGTCTGCAGGTATAATTCCCGACAGTCGACAGGGAAACGCTAGTCGTCGCGACGCCCAAAAAAATATACACCGTAGATATACCACAGCAGCGAACGACTGTGCTTAATAATACTCGGAGTTAATGACGTCTGCGAATCGCAAAACTTAACCAACGGGCGACATCCTGAGTCCTCGTTTTCTCTCTCGTATCCCGTTCAAGTGGACATTCGATAATCGTAAAGTGTGTCGAAGAAACGTCCAGGATGCGTTAAAATATTTTTTGATTGACATGAAAGTGTAGAAAAAACAGTATAGGCGAAATCAATAACGCGTCAAGGACATTCACGAAAAATCTTTAAACATCCTGTCCAAGGATCTCTCTTACTGCTCGACTGGTTTCATGCGTTTTTAACATTATTATCGGGTACGTCCTATCCCGCC
Organism: Pachycephus smyrnensis; assembly: GCA_030142225.1. Taxonomy (NCBI): domain Eukaryota; kingdom Metazoa; phylum Arthropoda; class Insecta; order Hymenoptera; family Cephidae; genus Pachycephus; species Pachycephus smyrnensis. The sequence goes on along the minus strand of JARQST010000338.1, from coordinate 2,148,901 downwards.
TGTCACTTTCCAAGGAAGTCCCGTATACCCGGTGCCATTCTTTCAAGAAGTCATTTATGCGACGCGGTTGTCCTATACGTAGATTTACGCGCGGCTACGAGTCGCGACAAGCCGTAAAGACGGTACCGCAATCAACGACATCCTGCGGCCTCGTTTTCCCCAGGGACCTCGCCCATCTTCAACTTCGATAATATAATCGTTCGTCTTGATGGCTTGATCGGTACTTCCGGTACATGAATATCCATGCACAGGGCATTTCAGTTGGGACAGAACAATTAGGATTGACTATTATTTTTTAGGATAATTAAAAAATTTCTATTATTTCTTGTTCTACTAGTTTCTAATGAGATTCTCGCCCATCTTCAGCTTCGATAATATAATCGTTCATCTTGATGGCTCGATCGGTACTTCCGGTACATGAATATCCATGCCCAGGGCATTTCAGTTGGGACAGAACAATTAGGATTGACAATTATTTTTAGGATAATTCAAAAAATTCTATTATTTCTTGTTCTACTAGTTTCTAATGAGATTCCCATAAATTCACGTAGGTATTTTTAGTAGTTTATATTAAACATAAATCCATCACTGGCTTATCTCTGATGCTTTAACAAGCACCAATATGATCACCATAGCTCAACGTATAGCCATTTGTTACTGTCTCGTGCAGAAAATATGCAGTATGCACGGTTAACGTTCACATTTACGCATATCGAACTCTAATGGATGTTCAGGACTGTGCAGGTATTGATAAATCATCAGATCTATATATATATATATATCATTCATTCGCGAATAGATATAAAGTACACAAATGGCGCGAACGAATAATGCAAATTACTTATTGTCAGTAATAGCATTCAGCATGCAAGATATAATATTAAAATTCGGTTTTACACGTATCGAATAGAACAAAGAAAATAATATTTTCTATATTATAGACATATACGATATTTCGTCGAAACTCTCGTGACTCCTTTGCGAATTCGTGACCGACCGTTAGGATCCGTATATCGTGTTAATAACCCAATGGGAAAAATTACGTGTAATCAGAACGATCCAAAACACGCGATTTTCATAAAGTTTCGCAACGAAGAATATAGACGAAGCTAGACAATTTGATGTACAAAGAAAATAAAAAGATACATAGATACTCAAATATTTCATAAACATCCCAGTCAAGGTCTCTTCAACGTTAAACAAAGAGTTATTAAAGGTGGATTAAGTGGTCGGTGTGGTACAAGCTTAAACGAGACGTCACTCTCCGGTCTGTATTTATTATTTTATTCCCCCCAGGGCTAAGTAATTATCTAAACGAGCCAGGTCGAATCTAGTTGCCTCATCGTCGGATTAAAAAAAAACAGAATGAAAATATCTAAGATGACAATATAGCCACTGTCGGCTAGAGCCAATTAGCAAGGGACAAATCATCCCCCTCTGCTATTATGACTCTCTGGTTCCTTGATTCCGCTCGTGATTTATCCCGAACAATGGATCTATTTTTTTTTAATCCAACCCCTTAAGGCAAAGTAGCATCGAACGTCAGAATTCCTGAGCGAATGTTTGATCGATATGAGAAACCCGCCTCGAACACGGATGTCTCGTTCTTTGGAGCTCCCGCCACGTCGAGGTACTAAAATTATTTGGATCGTTTTAGGTTATGTTGGCTTCAATGTCTTGCGAGGCTCCACTGATCACGGAAACGGTCCATAACCTTTTTATACGTACGAAGGTTGGTACACGGTATTTTCAATATAATAGTTAATCATTAGCATCTAGCGGGTATATACGCACAATCGATCGATAGAGTTCAAGGTTATTTTCGAGGGCCTTGAACCTAACCTCATCCAGCGAGTTTAGAGTTGTTTCTCGAGCGAGTAAAATTCCACTGGAGCGTACGGCCGGGATTGGAGTCTACGTATATTTCTTTCTTGAACGTACAATAGGCTGAGAAGGATTCGTAATCGAGATTTAGATTTGGTATTGCTAGCTAGAGGCGAGTAAGTCTATTAATAGATATATACTTTGGATCAATTAGAAATTCGAAAGGTTTGTGCCAGTTAGCGCGCGGAATCCTTTTCTACAGTCGTCATTATTTTGATCGACTTCGCTCGTTGAGGATGCTACCTATTTTTTCTGTCGAAGATTCCTTGTTGTTTCTTTAACTACGATCACGTGGTGTTACCCTAGCATATGTGCCCGGTCTTTTTAAACATCCTGTACTGCAGTACGTTCATGCACCCACGTGCACTCTGTAACTGTATACACCGCAAGACGAAAGGGCGTGAAGAATTAACACGGAACTACCTAAAGTCCGTATTGCAAGTAAGTTTTGTATTTTTTCGTAATTTAATATTATTGCCTAATTTTTTTGAATTTCATCCGTCGCATTTAAAATGCCCCTTTGTTCTTTATTGCGCCAGTCTTTTTGCGCTCGTTAGAGGAATTGCGACACCGGAGACCCCTTCGTGCGAAAAATGCACTAGGCGATTGTAAACACCGGACGTCGTTTTACGTGCGTATATTTCTGGCAGGCAAGGTGGATATTCATAAGTCGTCAGAAAAAGGCTTGTTGTGTCGACTGTCGTTTTCACAAATATTGACCTTACCTTGTGGCTACAGTTAGTCTCAATATCGACAGTCCACTCGATAATTTCTCGAGTCTTTGCTGGACTTGCGAAATACTGCGAAGTTCCTTGCGAAACGGCAAGTCATGCTTCTCTGTTATTATGCCAGTTCGATATTCTTGTTACTCGTGCTGACCGAATGAAGAACGTTGAATTTAACTTCTTAAGTATTGTTTCATCCCTTTTCGACAACCCTCTGAAACGAGCTGGCAAAATGCTCAGGGAGGTCACGGGGTGTGGCGGTATATAGGTCTCTCGGCTCCACCCTCAACTTTGAAAACCATCACGAGACCTACCTGCACTTTGCGATAATTAACTCAGGACGCTATCGTGTACCTGGCGCTTCGTGAAAACCTACATTCCAGGAATCGTGCGAAACGTACTTCCTGTTGTCAGACGAATTTGACTATAATTTCAAAAGAAAACATACCTGACATGCATTAAAGCTGACTTTAACGAATTTGCCGAACGATATAACTCCCAATGTCTTATATAATATGAAATCATATCTGTGCGTTTGATCATCGACATTTTATCACTTGAATCATCGAAATGACTAGCGTGCCGTACTTGTATGACTCATCAGGATTAATTGCAACGTTATTACACGTTACGATTATACGTACCTACGTATCACGAAATTTACGACTGTTATGTATAATAATAATGATCTCTAAATCAACAATTTGACTCGGGACAATAATCCATAGAATTTCTATTGTAGCTCGGTCTATCCTCAGTACTGTAGTTCTCTATAACGATAAAGAAAAATCGATTGAACCAGGTCGGCCATTGTCTCCGAAACCATCTGGTCGATTCGTACTGTAGGTTGATATCGATTTTTTTTCAATGCTCTTTATACACGTCAGGTTCGTCAGGACTAGACTGGACAAAAATGAGACATAATGTCTGTCGTCACTCAAATCTCGATATCGCATTCAATCAAATGTAAGGGGGTTGCGAATCGGGATCACGGCTGAGTAACGGGTCCATGGCCGCTAGGTGGACACGAACGTGACGGAGAGTAAAGAGAGAAATAGAGAGAGAAAGAGAGAGAGAGAGAGTGACAGCTGCTCGTCGTATCTCCTTATATCGAGAAAACATCCAATAAATTCCGTAAGAGGCTCTGACAGTCGTGTGTTATGTAAACCCTTGGGGAGTAGCCAATCAGGTCTTCGATCATTCAAACGAGATTTGAATTTCGCGCCGTTACAAAATCTCACGTAAATTCAGACCCAAAATAAATATTTCAAAACATTTCAATCGACCAACATGTAACTATACGATTTTCAATTTCTATGGGTTTCTAAAAAATGTTTAGCTCTGTCCTTTGCGCGTGCTCGATAATCGACTGGCGTGACGTCACGCTGTTCGGGACAAACATTTACCAGATAGATTCGTGGAGATTACATCTCGTATATTTCCACCCACGTGTCCCGCTACATGACTCTTGATTCACACGTGAATTCGTGTATACACGTATAGACGTAAAACCGGAACACGAAGAACCGTAAAAGTACATCAGCGTAAATCGTATAAGCGATCGAGTTCGTGGGCCTTAAGGCCCGTTTCATGGGTATATACCTATACGTTGAATCAGAGAACAATAATCGTATACGGTAATGGGATGATGAGTGGATTAATTTCTTGTACGAGACTGACGAATGTACGTCTAGCTATTATGTGGTTATACGCGTAATGGCGTCCGACGGTATAAAGCTGGGAGAGAGACGCCATTGAAAGAATCGGATAAAATTTTCTTTTGGTGTTAACAGCCTCGCGGTTTGCCGTTTCTGCAGAATTCTAGATACCTGGACGGGTCAGAACTGTTATTTTAACTGTTAGCTTTATCTGCTCCGTAGAAAATGTAATTGCACTGGTACACCGTACGGCGTGTACATACGTACGTAATGGGGTCTGTGTATTGCGTAAGGGAGTAGCGATGCAGCTACCAGACTGTATCCATTATGCACCTTATGCTCAGTCGGCAGGCAGACGTTTGTACCCGCATGTTAAATTCTGAGAAGGGTCTGACAAGGGTTCACTGATTAATATGAGAACTACCCGGGAAATTCATATCTCCTTTCTGTCGTTACGTCGGAATTTTGGGAAAATCTATTTTTTCTTTCTTTTCTTTTACATACCTACGTCAATGGGTATGACTGTTTTCGAAGTATCGCTTTCATACGATATTGCGTCGAGATATATGGATTATTATTTTTTTGATAATAATCGAAAATTACATTGAACTTGCCGATCTCGAAATTGAGCTTCGCTATCTGTGACGTCAGCTACGGCAAGTATGTTTTACTCGTAAACTGTGCGGTTACGTTGCACGTGCCACGCGATACTACGCTATGTAATTTAACTACTTTGTATTAGCAGTACGACGATAACGATACCTGGTATATCTTCATGGAGCGATATCGCTCCGTGTATATTAGTCAGGTTCGCACGTAGATACGTTACGTTACTTGGATTCATCTCCTGTTATCCGCAAAGATCATCTTCACCTTTCGAACTCCTGGACCGTTCGTCCTAGAAATCATCGTCACGCCATTGCCTATATACGAAGAGAGTATCAATCGGTTTTTCTCGATATACGAAATACGATCCTGTTATCAGTAACTTTGAATCAACCACAAGTCCAACATGGTACGAACCTAATACACATAAAAAAAATGTCTAAGCTTAGAAAAAAATCCAGAATTTCTGTCATAATTTTATAATCCGTTACTCCATCTTGCAAGTCAGTATTATCTAGATGAATATCTAATTACAGGATGATGACCTTGTAATTCGTGTACAATCTCATGTATACATGTAAGGTTAAAAACGACGTCACTTCCGCTTGAGAATTTTATATCTTGTTCCTTCAGTAAGCCTTGAGCGTATGCACAATTATAAGTATGAGGAATTGATTCAAACAGAAAGAAAAAAAAAAGAGTAGCTCCCGCGATTTTTGTCGTTACGACCTTGTCGCTATAAAGTCTTCGTTCGACGCTTCATGGAAACATAACTCTCGCTTTGCAATTCCCTCAGGTCACTCTGCCATTCGCAATATACCCCGAAGATACTCACCGCCTGCATGATAGGTATGGCTTGGCTGCGCCTTGTGCGAAATAAGTCTCTCATCCCCCCCTCCCCCCTCTATCTCTCGCCCGCCTATACACTTCATTCCCCGTAATGAGCATTCGATTGGAGGTGCGCCAATGGTCAAATGGCAGCGGTCAAGGTCTCGAGCATGGTGGGTTCTTCGACCTCAAGAGAAGCCTGGGATTCCTTTTGAATCGTGAATGTCAGAGGTCTAGTTCAAACCTGAGAAAGTACCTTAACGCTGACCTTTACACCGATCACTGTACTTACGGAGGCCATCCATCGTAAGAAATTTTAGTCTTTATTCTTTATCCGTAATATCGACTGTTTTCTGTTGCAGGTATTACGACTTATGTGACTTTTTATCTAATCCGGTGTAATTATGCGTACCACGCCTTGATTAACGCATTGTAATTAATTAGATCGGTGGAATTGTCACGGACCGTATGTAGAGACTGTACCTGCTAAGCTCTGCCTGGTTTGCTATTCCCACCGTACGCGATGGCTCAGAAACCTCCTTTATTCTTTTACATACTCGTTCACTCAGCCACTCGTATGTTAAACGGGTATAGTATTTTCACTTTGTCCTCGTATCCTTCCTGCCACTTCTCTACGGTGGTTAAGTGCGCTAACGTATGTAGTCATATTAAAATCATATGGTTTTTCGACGAATAAACTAGCCGTACGAGGAACGCGAATCCTTATACTGTTATCGTGGCTATCGGAGGTGGGCAAAGTGGCGAAAGGTTATTCGCGCGAGATCTCACGACCTTCTTGGCAACAATCGACAATTTCCTTTCTCGACTCTTTGCCTGCGAAATCCTCCAGGCGTCGACGATAGATGATTGACGAGTGACGCGGATTGCGATTTCGCGCCATTACACCTACACCCTTGGGTGCAGTCACGGGAATTTACATAAACCTGAAGTATCTCTGGGGAATCGACTGGAATTGATTTTTGTTCGAGCATATTCAGAAAGAAAGATTGCAATAACGATTTTTTGAAAATTATCATTATTTTGGTTATTGTTACTCAAAATTATTTTTTTAATCAGTCATTTTCTTTACTTTAGTCATTTTCACAATGCGTCGCCGTATGCTTCGGGGAAAATCTCGCACTGGTATTTACTTGGCAAGTGTCCAATTCGCCTAAGTCAAATGGAGAAAGTAGAATTTCGTTTGGCTACGATCATTCAAGATAAATACCCCGTCGTCTCCGGGGTGAAATGTAGCAGAAATCTTCTCAGTCTTTCAATCACGTCCCACTTCGTGCGCGTTAAGCGTAACGATCATTGAGAGTACGTATGAAAAGTTTCTCGGATGATTCAGTGAAATTGTAGTAATAACACGGTATTATCGTACCCTCCAATAATCGGCTTCGTTCATCCGGAAAATGTAACCGCGTACCCTCCCTTCAGCGAGACGTCAAGTTTCTATTCGTCTTATCGACGCCCGTCGAATTGGGTTACGGTTACTATAAAGGAAACCATTAAAGAAGGAAGGAAAAGTCGACCTCGTTCAAGATTCAACCGATTTTACTCAGTGCATTTTTATCTACCTGTAATACATACGTTGTACCCATAATGATTAACACGGAGATGAAAACGTCCCACGAAAGTCCAGCATGTCAATGAACAATTAACAAAAGACTCTTTCGTCGTTAATCATCACCAAAAACTTTTTATCAAATTTTCGAAACGTCTGTCAAAGTATTTTTCTTATCATATGACAATCACATGCTGGCGCCCACATATCGCCCATGCTTGGACACACGACTGGAACGATATACTCTCGGATGCACGTCAATTCACATTAAAATGAACTTGGCAGTTTTTGATACACAAAAAAGTCGAATCGATGCCGTTCGATATGCTCATGTAATTTCACACGATATCGACCACTGTAAGGGAAGAGTGAAATCTGGCGATTCGATTGACCGGAAAATTCCGGTTACATAACCAATCGCGTATGGTACCCAGGGCTATCCGGTGCAATGAAGAAATTGCCTCTGACCAGGAGTTTACAAAGCCGTAATCCTATTTATAGTAGCGGCGCTCTTCTGTGTAGTTAACAAACGCAAGAAGTGAGTCGGAGTGCCCGGGGAGCACGAGGAGATGGTAAGGGGGTGGGGATGGGGGGTGAAGGAACTTCAGGGATAGACTCTTAGGAAATCCTCGTGTTCCCCATTGTCTGGTACAAGGCTACCGTCGGTAAGTCTCAAATACAATTACCATATACGTGCGTACGAGTTAGGTTATATTTTCATAGATAGAAAAAAAAAGAAACAGTCGTCGAAACATCATCCGTTAATGGTCCAACGAAATCTCATCACCTTGAAGTTAAATTAATATTATTCCCATTTTTCACCTCCGTCTATAAGACCTTGCCGTACCGACGATAATCAGACCTAGACGTTACGCGTCATCAGTTCTAAATCATCGAAAGTTCCCCTAGGACAGAAGTAAAATGGAACAGAAGAAACTCGAGTGGCGTACGTGTCCGCGTGTACCGTATCGCCCACACGGGCATTCGCTCCGGTGGGTTTGCCAGCCTGTCTTGTGAGCCTTGATGCATTTACGTGTGCCCTTGAGACTCGAGGCCGTGTTCCACCTTGTAGAGCCGGCATAACCTTCTCCGCGAGCATAGAACCTACCGTTAAATCTCTTTCTCAACGGGCATTGATAACCGCGAAGAGAATAGTCTTCGTCGCGCAGCATCCCAGAAGGATCAATTCGATTAAACTTAGCTTAACTCATATATATATAGATCATAAATTTATAGCACGATTTAACATACCCAAACGATCGTCGGAATCGTATCTCTGTATAAAATCGGTACTCTTATTTGACTTTGTCGTATTGCCATACTAGTATCGTTACAGGGGTACGATACGTGGAGGCGGACAGGATTCTATATATTAGATATAGTTCGGTTCGCTTACCTCGGCGTGGGCACTTCGCTCCTTATAAGCGTGACACCCGCGCGCACGTGCAGCATCCTCCGTAGCATCATTATGCAGAATGATCTACTGCACTGGTTGAACATAGGCTGGTATCTATTCTTGTGCAGAATGGAGACGGAGATAGAAAAAGAATCATTGACAATCATCGAGTCTGCGTGAATCATCGCATTATATATATATATATATATATATCTAGCTGTGACGTACCAATGGGCTGCCACCTAAGGAACTGGATAGACTTTCGCAATCCTTACGACAGGGAGACACCTTCGAGCTACTACGTCACGGTTGGTGCGCGACTATGTTTACGTGACGTGTGTAGAGAAGGTGATCGTGGATGCGTAACGATTTCGTACTCTACCTGGAATGAGACGGAGTCGGTGTGATTCTCTGTCGTAGAGTCAGCAAGACGGTAGCAAGAAGTTAAACGATCGAACGATCACTCTTGTTGAGGTTAAGGAACGTTTAATGGCGGGATATACGTGTAGCGGGCTGTGTATAGTAAAGGCGGAAGAAATATGAGGATCGGCTGCGGCGAGCATTGTTGTTAAAATTATACGACACCTGTTCGTGTCTGTAGAAACTGTGGATGCTGGAGATGTATCAAGAATTCAGTGATACTCGGTGGAGACAGTACACAGTGTTTGGATTGTATACGTTTTGTTTTTATCGTCAACAATTTTTCAGGGGATCTGTATGCTACGTGGGAGGCGTTAATCGCTGCGATTTGTTACGTAAGCATAAATCAGGACGCGGTCATTGCATCGATGATTATGATCAATCAGACTTGTATAAACGGGAGATGGAATTTAATGTACCGGTTGGGCAAATCTCTTCGGTCTTCTTGCTGTGGTGGTATGGTTTAGCGAATTTGAAATCATAGAAATAGCCTTAATGTTATAAAAAAAGATTACTCGGCCTGTACAGTGTTGATCGGGCTTATCCGGTATTAACCTAAAAAGGCGAGACTGCACTTCCTACTTTTTTTTATTGTTCAGACAATTGTCCTGGATCGCACAATGGCTTGTGAATTATCCTGAAATACGAATTTACGCCGGCAGGTTTATTTAGCAAGAGACCCGTTCATGTGAACTGGGCTTTATCATAGCTGGTATGATTCATCGTTCTCGTGGACAAAGGTGGGACTGGATTCTCTATTGCGTTCCTATTATACTCGTTACTTGTACTGCGACGTACAATATGTACTAAATAATGTACACACGACCTAAAGAAGCTTTAAAGATAACAACAAATGCTTGTGAAAAGATTATTCTTTACTTTTGTTCAGCATGCGGGTAGCAACTAGCCGATAACTGTATATTGTCATTAAGGCTACTTGCTAACGTCAGAGCGTCATTCTCTTTCTCTGATATTCCAATGACTCTATGGAATCGATAGGAAGGTAACCGATAAATTAATCGATACGCGAGTCTATGGGAGTCATCGTCTATGATCTACTTGTCGTTCGATTGAACAACATGGAATCAATAAATCAATCGTGACAAATGTAGTACATTAGTCATTGTTACTCATCCAATGAAATGGATATACGTACATCTGTTTATTAAATTATTATTAAAAAATTGCTTCGAAAATTGACAGCCTTTTTTTATTATTGATGTTCTATTTTTATATCTATATATTTTGATTTAAAAAGAAAATACTAGAATCGAAGTTATTAAGAAAGAGTCACGTACGCGCGCTTTACATGTCCATAAATTCAATTAATAATCGATAAAAAAATATACTACCTCGATTCCTTTATATACATTGGTATACACAGCATTACTATCGCCATAGTAAATCATAACTCGGCATGATTCAAAGCGTCGCGTTTTATATGACCCGGTATAAGGTACATATGCGCAGACGGAGTTGAGGTATTTAAACTGGTAGAACGTCCAAAGGAATCATCGAATGATTTACGGCAGTCGCGACTCACCTGGTGCAGGCAAGCCATTCGTTATAATAAACACACTTTTCAGGAATCGTATAGCCATCTTCGGCACGTGGATATTGTTTCTGTGAAAGATGCTTGGAAGATTCTAGAATCTTAAAAGAAGGAAACACTATAGACAGTTACGTCTGAGTGATATTCGATCGTTGAATTATTTTGAGAGAAACATTAGTGCTCGGGGACGTTTAAGAGACTCTCCAAGGTCTTGACGACTATCGAGTTCATCCTTGTGGACCATGCTGAACCCTCGATGCTCTAAAGATAGACACACTAGGCTGACTACGGAAAAGGAGGAACCCGGGGAGTCCCAAATGATGACTGATGCCTGATATTTTACACTCCACCAATCGTCATCGGAGACATTTTAAAGATACTTTCGATCGTTTCGGATAGTCATGGAGTTACGTAATCGGGAGCGTTACGACAGCAGGAAGCTGGTTGGGGGAGTCTCTTTTTCCTTTTACTCTGGCTCCATTCCCGATTCTGGGCGACGACGAGAACTCGACGACAGATCAGACGTCAGTCTGATCTTTCGTAATCTCATGTCCATTCAAATTTTTCAAACGTGCATGACGCGTCGATTCCTTTGTCCTTTTCTTTATTGCTTTGATCTTCGTGGTCGATGTCTGTGCGATGATTTTTTTAAATTTAAGATCCTTCGATCGTTGATTTTTCTATAAAAGTGACGGTTGTTACTGTCAAATTTATCTTAATCGCTTTGATTTTTGTATGATGCCAAAATGGCGGATGAACGATGACCCGAAATGCAATGGGAATGCAATACATGGGAATGCAATACATGGGAATGCAATACCATTGCGCGTCCTCTTTTTCAACGCTAATAGTCAAGACTGAGACTTTCTTGTGAGAGAGGATCGACGATCGATGAACGACCGCGATCTTGGGATCTTTTCATCTCGTGGGATGCGCACGATCAAGAGGCTTCAGGGATGTCCTGATTCTCGTCACGGTTCAGGCCTCTATAAGTGTACTTCGAAGAAGTGGAACTAACGCTTCAATAATATTTCAAATAAGTACTTGAAGTCGAGTTGCTATAGTCTGATATTGGTTTTTTTTAGTATATCGTTCTCAAGAATCTTTTCACGAGATCAATCGGTTTGTTTAGAATATCGCTTGTGCTTCAGATCCAAGGCCAATCTTGGTACTTCTTAAGCAATTCATTTGCGAGCACTTTTTCTTATTCTTGTTTTATTTTCTTATTACACGGCGGTACTTTGAAAGGCTCTGGGAACCTAACCTAACAGGATCCCAAGAGCACTCTTATGTTCCTGGCATAGGCTTCAATCTTGAATGACGATAATGTACGTATGCTTACTTTTTGCCAAGATAGTAAAAGTATGGTTATTCTTTGCGAAGACTAAAATGGAAAAGAAAAAGAAAAAAGAATACAAGATTAAGAGTAATGAAATCGATACTACTTAAGTATAATTGAAGTAATTAAACCATTTCTAGGTGTAACGTTTCTAATGTCAAAACTCTATTCTATAGAGTTTTAAAATTTTCTGTTTGAATCGCTTCCTACCGGAAGTAGGAATGAATAATTTTTTTATTTTATTCCACAACGACCTAATAAATGCTAACAGCAAGTATACTTCGTTCTAGCTAGTAGTCTTGATAAATTACATTAATTTCCACCTGATCAAAGCCAATTACCAGCATCACGATTACGACACTGACAAAGCAAATAATAATTAGCAAATTACTTCCCAGTAAGTAATACTATTACTCAGAGAATACAAATCGACGTACAAATTTCAAAATTACGTAAATACGCGTGTCGGCGATGCCTCATTTGCAAAATGGCGGCACGATTATCGCTAACGCGTTCCCACAATTAAACGTTCATTTGCGATGATTTAAGGCCCAGCGAAATTGCACGATTTCATTACGTCCCGTTGACCTGTGACCTGGTACACGTATATATACACACCGGTTGAATTTTTAGCGAATCGCCCAGCCGCGCCAGCTGCCAACTCACGGAAATACTTTCTGTTGCACCCATATACGTTATACTGCATATTATCCGAGCTAAATTACCGCTGGCAAGTTCGTAAGACTCCTCGAAGTTTCTGCTACCATATAATTTGATTATTATTCATATATATATATATATCTTTTTTTTCATCTTTCCCTACTTGTATTACGAAGCCACATAGACGCGAGAGTAACTCCGTTTTCTCTCACTTTCCCATTTAATCGCTCGACCGGACGAATATTCCAGCATAGAAGCAGACGTGCTTCTGATTTTTTATGGTCGCACACGTCACGCTGAGAGGTCATTAAAAACGGGTAACATCACGGAAATGACTTCCTATGTCCGGTTGTAAACGAAATTGCGGACTTTACAGCCGACCTGATTCCACTATTTTATTTTCATCTCGCGCGCCTTTGCTTACGCGTATACACGTTGCTTTCCAATGCAGAGCAAATAAGAATTACCAAAGGAATACCAATTGGCCAATTGCCCTGTCTCGAGCGCAATCGTGACCTTTTACGCTTAATCGTAATTAGTCGATTACCAGCAGATAATTAATAGCCGTCCACAGTAACATTGTCGGGGACGCGTGGATGAATTAACCATGTTAGTCAGTATTCTTTTTTTCTATCCTCATTACAGATTGCGGTTTCCGACGTGATTTATGGGCGCCTATGGTTTTATATGGGGAATGGAATATACTTAGAAGAATTACTCTTGATTTGTATTAAATAGACGTCGCTAAGATTCACCGTCCTCGTACGATTAATTACGCGTGACGTATCAGGAAATTTGGAACAAAGCAACGTATTATACGATTAGACTCTTGTCTAATCTAACTCGTGTCGTCGCAGTATATGGTCCTGTGTACTTGGAGAGGAAGAATTGAGTCATAGAGACCTGCCTGAAATTGCACTTTCGAATGCAATGAATTGGCGGTAGTGAAGAATTTCTAGACGGGTTTTTGGGGTGGGGATAACCAGAGGAGTGAAACTGACGAAGCGTGGACGTGGAAGCTAATGTATAGATATAGGCGTAATATGTAGTACGTAATGTGCATACGTATATACGTATGTACACGTGCCGCTATAGATATACTAGGGTATATTAAGCATACTTATATATACGGTGACCGTATATTATTTTCACGTAAGAAAGTCCTCGGTTTCACCTCGTGACTTGGGTTGTTACATGTATGCACGTAGTTATAGATATGGATGACTATGTACGTATGTGACCATGAAACGCAATTGTCTTTGTATGAGCATCCGAGCAACGAGACTTCTTCGCGTAGGTCGGCTGGACTCTTTGGAAATGTCCTTTGAAAAGTCTAGCAATGTCTTAAGACGTGTATGACGGTTAAATTGCAAGGAGTATGTATTTATGTTGCGAAATGTTGGTCCGTTGATATCAAGTGTATTTGACTTTCGCTGAACGACAGTTATCGTGCAGGATTTATTGGAAATAGACGATAAGATTGCTGCTTCGAAGTTATCGCGGTACCCAACTCAGCGATTCTTCTGTGGTGGGCATTACCCGTTGATTTATTGTGAAACAATACGTAGCACTGGGAATAAATATATTATAAATAATTTTTTTAAATTGTACGACAATTGTGATATTCTCGTTAATTTTTCGGCGGTAGTTCAGGATTTAATGATTTTGTGGGATTAGTCTGATGTGTTTAACGTTAAAAAAAGTATAATTGATTTTTATCGAATATTGTGCTGATTGGTGAATTGAAATGAAGGTGCTAAATTTTGTGGTTTTTTTTTCTGTAATTTCAGCAGTGTAACAGTGGATCGACGGAAGGCGTCGTGGTGAGCGGAGGTGGTGGCATGGACTGCATGCCTCTGCGACCTGGGCCGTTTCAATACCTGATCAGCGAGCAGGCAAAGTCCCTGGTTGCCCTACAGGAGCTACAGAATGAGGTCGGCGCTCTCCTCGAGTTCCGGGATCTCGTCATCGAGACGTTCCCAAACCTCCGGCACAAGATGGCCGCGTCGGCGTCCGCGTCCGCGTCCGTTTCCGCATCCGTGATGTCGTCCTCGCAGAGCTCGCACATTCCATTGCCGCTCTCGAGTCCATCCTCGCGGAGGATCAGCGAATGGGAGCCGGGGAAGGTTAGGAGACGCGTGCCAAGGGAAGCGGAGCCGTCGTCCTCGTTGCCGAGGAGTCGCAGCAATTCCCACAGCGGCGGCAACAAGAACAGCGCCACTGTGCAGGATTCGGGCTTCAGCACGGAGACCTCTTCCAAGGACAGCGCCTCCACGGCGATTCCACGGCCACCTAGTCCACGACCAGTCCTGGACGAGGCTGAGGATGAGCTTTGGAATCTGTTGGATGTTATACACAGGAAGGGAATAAGACTGCGAGAGGAAGTTGAGTGTCTTCAGGGTAGACTGGAGAGCGTCGCCCCGGAGGAGCTGGAGATCTCGACGGATGTCCTGGAGGCTGTGAAAAAGGTCACACGACCTGATAAAACGACGGGTGAGAATGTCGAGAATATCGCTCATGAAGAAGATGCTCAGGTCGCGATACTACGACGAGAAAAGGAGCAGCTTTTGGATAAGGTAGCTGAATTAGAAGCCGAAACGATATCGAGTCGTGCACGGGCGCAGGAGCTGCAGTCGGAATTGGCTGATCTCTCGGCACTCAGAAATGGCTTGGAGGATCGTCTACGTGCTGGTTTCGACTCTAAGACGGAGATTCATGTTCCTGGACCCCAGAGGATACAGCCTGTGGCTCCTACGCTCTTATCTTCACCTAAGGGTAGCGTGAATATACGGAGTAAATCGTCTGCCTTTGCCTCTGTCGTCTCCAATAAAGTTCACAAGAATAGATTTAGGACCAGGACCATAGAGAAAAATGTGCTTGCTACTCTCGCGCAGCCTAACGATCTTGATATTGATCTTGAAGCTAGTGTCAATGAGAGGAGAGCAAGACTGGGTGCACTTGATTCCGTATTGGTCTCTCCTAAAAGAGTCACTCACGTGAAGGATGTTGACTCTACGAAAATCGCGGCCATTTTGCGGGAACATTCGCCTTTGGAACTTCAAAGACACCTCATCACTACAACCGTCCATAATCAGGTAGGATTTTGATATTTTGTTCCCTCTTCGTTCTTCTTGCCTTCCTGAAATACACGTGTCTGGGTCGCCAGTTCATCGCACTCTGTGCTCACGCCTTAAGAGGATTAACCTTGCTATGGATTCATTTAGTAATTCACATTTTTACCTAAACCTGAGGGACAATATTAAAAGCTGTAATAATCCTGTTTATAAGAGAAACATCATCTGATTCGTAATTTCCCGATTTTAGGTCCTACAGAAGAGATTAGACGAGGTCCAGAAGAGTTCAGAAAGTCTTTCAGAACGCTTGGACAAAGCACTCGATGAAAATGACGATCTACGGTTCCAAGTAAGTATCAGATAATTATTTTTGAGTCATATCTCATTTCGGGATTTTGGTGTTTATGTATGATATCTTTCTCATTCAGCTGGAAGAACGAAAAATTGAACTGGAAGGTACCAAAGCAAGAGTGCGAGTCCTGGAAAGACTTCAGCAAAGACCACCAACGGAAGCTGATCCCGAGGTGGAAAGTGAACAGCCGAGATGCGAACAAAGTGGTCTGGAGCCAGGAAGCAGTACAGAATCTGCTCGAGATCATCATCAGGCAATGGAGGTGAAACCATCTCCTCGACGTCGTCCTAGTCGAATTCCCCTACCCGGGGTGAAGCCAGCAGCCCCGAAGCCACCTACTCACGGGAGGAACGACAGTAGAGAATCATTGAAGTCACTGACGAGATCGTGCCGGGATTCTAGTCGCGATAGCCTCGGAGGGAAGTCCCTGTCGAAGGCGCGGGACTCCAGTAGGGAGTCCCTGAACAAGAGTCTCCCAAAAAGTAACAAGGAGGCGAGTCGGGAGTCCCTGAACAAGTCGTTGCCGCGTAACAATTCCAGCCGAGACTCCTTAAATAAATCCTCCTCGCTGTCCCGCACGCGAGACTCGTTGGAGTCTACTAACCTGGGGCCTCCCCCGGGAACTCCTCCTCGGCGACCACCTGCTCCTGCTCGTCGATCCCACAGTCTGGCCCGAGCCTCCGTCGATACTGACACCGGCAAGGTACGACCCGTAAAGCAATCCTTTTGGAGCAGCTGGCTGAAGTCACCGTTGTACAACGGTCCGACCTAGTAGACCCGGGCCTAACAGCTCTTAGGGATAGCTGCTTCTAACTCCGATCCTAGGACCGATTCTATTCCTACGACCTGGGCCAGCCAAGACACATAACAACTTCCTCAACATCTACATCAGCATCTCCTATTATCAACTTCACTACTATACTGTCGTTCTTGCCAATAATCACCAGTCATACGTATACGCCATACTTTTAATCCATTCTCATATACGTTTCTACTTACGGTGTCGACGTCCCTGTCTACCTTACCATATCCATCCGCCCACAACCTCTTCTATTCTTACACGTTTCTTACACTCCTCGCCATTGTATCTTTTTTCTTTTTCTTCTTACAGTATACTTCTAATTCGCCTTCCGTTACTTCGACCAAGTTTCGTTTCAACTTTCAGTATACGTCCGTCAAGAGATAGGGACTTACCCAGACTACTATAAATACTTTTTTGCCTTTGTGGTTGTTTCTTCTTTTTCTTCATACATCCGAAATGACTGATCTAATACCTAACCATTACGATCGACCTGTAAGAAATGACAGAACTACCATAGACCAATTAAACCGTATATCACCAATCGACCAACCATCCACTAGCAAAAGTCTGATCTGGAGCGCAGGCGAGCGTGCGTTCGAGCCCGTCCCCGGCCGTCCAATATGAAACAGGCCCCTTCTCGCGTCCGTCGGTTTCTCGTAAGTTATGCTTCTTTTATTATCATTTGCTTCGACGCTTCTCTTGGATGTGGTGAGCTGTAGCCTATGTCCACCTTTCCACCTGTAGTGCGGTAGAACCTCACCTGGATACAGCATGTGCACGCACGCGTAAGTTAAACGTCTTCTGGTAGACCCGGTAAGAATTCTTCACTAGGTAAACGTCGAGTAACGAATCGGCTACCGAAATTTACCTGGACCGATTTCAGTGCAAGCAATAAAAGAAGCTAAATTTTATATAATTTCTCAAACTTTATTACTGAAATTAAAAAAAATCAGAGAACAAAGAAAAATACGAAATTTCAGCTCGGTACATAAATTGACAACAAAAATTTTTCTTTTTTTAAATTAATTATACAAGTACATCAGAACTAAGTGCAATGGACATCATTCCGTACGTATACAAATATAAAAAGTTTCAAAATCAATATTCCGTATCAATAAACGTGTGTTGTCTCGCTGGTTCAGAATGTATATTCCAATAATTCCAATAGTCTATGTACAGTAGCCATAGCAATCACTAGATAGTATACGTTTGTATTTCATAGAATCTGCATGCATGTCACACACATCAGAATGGGAGGGTTATCATTTCCAATCGTTTCATATTTCCCGCCATTCCCCATTCGAATCCTCCTCCACTGCATTATTCACCCACCCTGCACAAGTCTCTGAAATAAAATCGATTTGACGACATCGACCAACAAACTTCTATTATGCTTCTATATATCATAGACGAATCGATCACATTATAGAAATAATCAATTACACGCGTCCCAATGCACGCGAATGAACTCACATATGTGACGTGTGTGTCGTATACAAATTGATCCATGACCTCTCGACCCCGACACAAAGTGTTTGTCAGTTACGATTCATTTTGCTCTTTCATTTGCTCAATTTCAATTCTTATTTGCTACAATGTTGCCTGCCTGTTCGTTCAAGTATCGTAATCACGTGTTCAACTATTGTCATGATTTACGACGGCACTTATTTATTTATTCTTAAGAAAATATCAATCGACCACACGCTTACCTGCTTGGCCTGCGGTTCGTTGCCCATCCTATATGTCCAGGGCTACATAACTGCAAACCCTGATTTATAATGATATTCTTTTTTCATCTCCACATCTTACAGCTCGTCACCTTTTTGTTAAAACGTCACATCAGTCAGATACGTTATCCAAGCGCAATCGATGGTAATTCCAAGAGTTTCATTCTCTTTACTTTTACTTCTCGTCCCTTTTCACTGCCCATTCAACCCAGTGAGAATTGATAATGACAGCAAACACGTAGCCAGCCGTGATCGGCTACGACTAATGTAAAGAGTATCGCTATCTGCACTGTGATCATAGTTTGATCTTGTATGATAGTAACAGTATATTTTCCCTGTATAAAGACATTAAATCAGTATCTTGTAGCTGTCTGGCTTCCATTGACTTTATTCACTTAAGCCAGCAGGTTGAACGTACGTGGCTCTTGATAAAGTATCAATACGGTACATTGAGTGTAATTAAGTTACAGTACGTTTGACGTTTTGAGTATGAATTCTTGAAGTAAATTTTATTATTTATTTTTCTGCTGTTTGCATCAGAGATGTTATTAACAGAAAGGTGATAATTTAATGTCTGTTGCAATCGTCCAATCTGTACGGATTTGGTATTTATCTAATTATAATGTTATGGTAATATTGCGTTGTGGTTTCGCCTAATTATTGTTCTGTAACGCGACATTCACTATTCTGTGATCCCGATGGGGAAATCTAGTTGGAAAAGTACTATACGGATTTTATTGCAACAGAGTTCCAGGCCATAATACTCTCATGCAACTTAAGTCAATGATTTTTTCTTTTCTGACGTCTTGCAGGGTTTCACCGATCCGCCAAGTTCCTGGTGCTCGACCAGCGGCAGCTTCCGGCACAGCGATTCTTCTCTGTATCCAGACTCCCTCAACCAGGAGACGTCATCTGTCACCGGCTCCACCCGCGTCGAATTTATTCTTGGCTCGCCAACAAGAAGATTTCGCACGAGCTCCGCATGGCCGCCACGTTACTTCGACAGCATCGATTCAGCCGCCATTGTTGCCGAGAGTCTACTCACTGATGAATTTCCACCTAGAAGAGGCGAAGCTTTGGCCGAATGCGATTCACTTGACAGTCATCATCCGATTTCTAGCGAAGGCTGAGTTTATGCATTGATAACGAGCGACGCCATGAAGCTACCTTTGATCAGTCCTGAACAGAATCGTCGTCATTTTGAACTGTCGAGATCGTCTCATGCGGATTATAGAATGGATGATTGGGAACAGGGCAATAACTACTTACTCTTTTTCTTAGCCGCTTTATGTATAATTGCGTGCGTCACTCTTTTCTTCTGTCATGCGTGATTATCCGATAAGAAAAAGACGCCCGGAATGCGAAACGTAAACGTGGTGCGTGCCCAATGGAATTTTGTGGTCACGATGCGTTTAGGTTTTTCTTCTAATTATAATTTTTTCGACCTTCTATTCGTTCTTGCGGTTCGTCTCAAACGGTCGAGATTTGTCACGAGTTATATTAGATTTTATGGAATTATGGAAATGAGGATGAACGAGGGAGCAGTGGAAATGACAGTTTGAATGATGCTATCAGTGCGATTGGTCCATTTCAGTTGTTGAAATTTCTCTTGAAAAGTGCATTAGCAAAAATTATATATATTTTTGCTTCGCTTATCAGACCAATCACTTTTCTATAATCTGTCTACGATTAAGATACTATTGTCGAGGGCTCCAAAATTCGTGGCTACTGCACTTGATAAATGATACAGTTATGACAACTCGTGTTTGTAATTATGAGTATCACGACGCGACCGTACGCGATATCATTTCCCAAGCTTCTCATCTGGTTTGTCTTTTGGTAATATCGTGATAACTTTGTCCAAAGGAGAATGTCACAAGAATCGCGAAAAAGCGTACGAATGAATTTTCACTATTGTCACAGCGAGTTTAGCATCAGTCGTCGCGACGAGTGAACAAAACATAGAGAACAGTGACTCGATGCCTAAATAATTTTTATAATTCTTTTTCTGGGTAGATTGAAAGTGCGCAAAGAAAATTATGAGAGAAATGAGAAAAAAAGATTGATAAAGTGCGCATGCGCGTGAGCATGCTCTGTGTGTGTGTGTATGTATGTGTGCGTGAATGCGCGTATGTAACAACGTGAACTATAGCCGTCCACGTTCATTTTCAAAAAAAAAAGAACGCACCCAACTGTGCGTCAGTTCAGTTCTATTCTGTTGTCCTTTTTTTTGTATTTTCATTTTAACAAAGCTAACGTCAAGAATGAGTTTGCCTCGCAAACTTCCAATTACTTGGGACACGTTCGGTAGCTAATTACTATGTAATTTTCGAAAAATATTTTGTCTTAATTTATATTTAACTTAATGTCTCGTGTCACTCTCTTTTTTTCTTACTGCGTGCTAGTTGTATTATCAATATTTTAAGGCTGTGTCCATGTGTTGCGCGATCTTCAGCGGGTATGACAAATGAGTAATAACTGTTTGCTAACGAATCTGCACTTCGTAAATATTACGTTTATCGACTTTGGAAAGTCGTAAAAATAGAAAATTCCTAAAAATCCTTATCGGCAACCCAAAGCACAGCGATCGCTGAGTAACAGATGGAACTACAGCCGCGACAAGCGATTCATTCCATGTTACATTTTTAAAAAGGTAACGCAATGTATTCCGAAGAGCATTTATATACTTTCTTACGTTAATTGTCGTCTATTGTGATTATCACCGTTCAATTCAATTAATTTATTACTAAATCGATGAGCAAGCGTATAGTTGTGTATCTTAAATGTTTGACTGTTTATTGAGTGAGCGTGAATGATCTTTTTTATGGAAAATGTTATCATTTTATATCATCGGCTGAATCTAATGAATAGTGTATACGTGTCTTGTGTGATTTTGTGCATGATTTTCGCATGCGTGGTACACGAGTGTGCACATATCAATGTGAGCAAAATTAGGATTTTTTGATTTTGCATTGATAAGCTTAACAGTTGACAGCAAAAGCCATTGGTCCTGCCAATATGGCCGATGAGATGAAAGAAGAAAATTCGATAGTACTTTTGAGCCTGTCTACTTTTCGACCATTTGTATTTTTACTTTTCGTCTTTTATGTTTTCAATGAAATATTTTTATTTCTTTTTCCACCTTTCCTCATTCTCTTCATTTATCCTACTCGCTGCTCACACTATGCAGTTGGGATTGAGACTTACGAGCGATGTCCAATTCACCAACTTAACTCTAACTTAAAGTGACTTTAAGGAGATACTATTATATACTACACAGTTCCTTGCTTCAACCAATTTATTATTCGTAATGATAATGACGATGATGAAATTAATCGCAATCACAGAGTAACCTGTGATCTAGTTGTAAATCTAAAATATGTGATTAACGTAGCTAAGCTAATAGGACTGAAGGACATTACTTATTAAGTTAGTGCCTGATATTCCTGAACGCTGTGCGCAAACCAAAACCAAGGCGAACCAGTGGTTTTTGTTTGCAACGTGCTTCTTTTTGTAAAAAGAAATAGAGAGAGAGAGAGAGAGAGAGAGAAAGGAAGAGGTAAGGGATGGGTCGCGCAGCGATGAAAATGCTCAGATATTAAAATTTTATGCAGCCGGTGGACTCTGGTGCCCCCTGCAGCCTTAGCGCTGCCTACTGGAGGCTATTATTTTTATATGTTAAACTACGAGTAAAATATCGAAAATATGGTATGAAAATTCGAAAAGGCGAGAAAACGAGGTGCCCGAAAAATGGCCGTTCACTTATTGGCGATTGCATACTATCATTGTATTATATTCTATCTACTGTAGAGACGTATTATCGATTGTACGGTTATTATTTTATTAATTAAATAATATACACGGACACCCATATACACGTACACACAGCTGTAAATAGACGAAAATCGTGAAATATTTAATTAGTTTTAATGTACATAAATTATATGTAATGAAGTGCGCGAATAACGTGTCAAGATTAATAAACTGAAATTACGTAAATATATCAGGTTTCCCATTCATTTTGTGTAACCAGACAGTTTCTCATTGAGACGGTCAATCGATTCTTCCAAATCTGCCATACGTTTTTGCAGTCTGCAAAAAATGTAACAAATTAAAAACAAATGGATGATTTATCGTTATAGTATGTATATACTAACAAGTTGTATTCCCGTCTAAGAATTGGCACGTCAGGTAGATCGGTATCAAATGCTGCTATTAAATTAAATTGATTAATCAAAATAAAACATACAATTTATACTGATTATCGCACCTGTAGGTTCTTCGTTAAGCTTGACCAGTATATCTTTGAGCATCGATTCGGTTACAATGATGTCAGAACGAATTTCGAATTTTTGCAAAAATTCATTTGCTTCCGCTTGCGAAAAGTTGTGACTAAAAATGCATAGACGATATTAAAAAATCTATCGATAGTAAGAATGACTATGTAAATTTACTTGATAAGGATATTTTTGATTTCCTTAGAAGTTAATCCGGACTTAGACCGTCGATAATCCTGACTCGTCATGGATTTTATTCTACAGCAATTACGCAGCGCAAACCAGACTCTCTGAAGAATCTCAAGAAAATCAGCCTTTGGACCTCCGAGATATCCATCGTACTTTGTCGTGCCATAGGCATTGTTAATAATCGCCAAGAACATACTCTGAAATTTTCATATGATTTCGTATGATCCAGGCAGTTGCAATATAAAATTGTACTTAGTTAACAATGCGACGCAAGAGAACTTACCATAAGTATAAAATACATGATGACGATAAATATCAGAAAAAATAACGGCGCAAGAACTTGACCAGCAGCGCTAACTTCACGATATCCATAGTCGCCTAATAGAACTCGAATCAAAGTGAATATAGCAACGTTCCACGTGCGAAATTCTCCAAGCTACAAATGAAAGTAATTAGTTAAATTTTCCTTAATATCGTTATTTAAATTATAGGCAGAGTTACGTCTACTAACTTTATGACTGAAAAGTGTATATGCTAGTTGAGCAAAGGCCCATAATGCAATAAGAAATATCAAAGTGAATCCTATGAGATCCAATGCACATGTCGATATGGTAGCTTGAAGTCTCGAGATGGATCTGATAGGTTCGAGATTCTTTAGAAGGCCGAACCATGAGAAAAATAATAGAATTGCCTGAACGTCGTGGAAAATAACGTCAAGCACAACGAGTTTATCTAATCCTGCATAATCTCCTTCCGTCGTGAGTAATTTCATGAATGACACTCTTGCGGCCGAATAAAAGTATATAGAAAGGCTCAGATAGGCGATTAGAAGCTAAAGGTGTCAAAAACGAGATTAATATCAAATCCACATGATAATTTGATTGTTGTTCTTCTCGATTAGAAATAAAGTAACACACGTTCGGTGATACTTGGCATATATAAGATTACTGATAAATAAAATATATAATATCAACATGTAATACTCTTACGATAATAATTCAATAAGAAATTGACTTACTATCATGATAATCAGATCAATCCATGTCCAAAATTTGGTCAAATGTGACCAGCCGAAGTATAGAAAATTTTCCAAGGTGTAATAGACAAACCATAAGATCATTAGGAAGAGGATAACATCGGATATCAATATCAGATAATCTAACCATTCTCTGAAAGCAATCAGTTTTACTGGCTGTATCGACCAACTTGGAATTGCAGCTCCTTGCGGTGGAAATTCCACTATTAATCTGTGGGACAAAATCAGTTGAAAACAAAAGACTTATATATCAGTAGTTATCTGTGTGTCATCTTGGTATCATACTTTGTGATACAGAACATGTCTATGTTTGGATTGTATACAGTAAAGTCTATAAATGCGGCACGTGTTCCGCGATCGATCCACAAACCATTTTTTAATTCTTTTATTATTTCTATAGCCTTTTCTCGATTGGTTGGTAAAACTTGAGAATAACCACCACCACCGTACCAGCTTATCAATCCAATGTACGATCCAGATTGGAGTTCGTCAGCCGATTTGTAGGTATAGCTAAAAATGAAAAAGTTAATTGTTATCATAATAATAGTATTCCTATATGTCGGTGAATACCCAGTATATCCTTCATAACAAAAATATTTCCTACGTAAGGTATTATCTTTGAGACAAACGGAAGGACAGAGATCCATCATTTAAAAAATTTTCATATTACATATTGTTTAAAGTAGTAAAAAATAATTTTTAAATTCCAAGATTTTTAATTAAAAAATCATCGTAGTAACGTTCGATGCAAAAGAAATGTCTGTTAGAAGTTTCATCCACCTTTACCACCTACAAGCTGAAATCTTGAAAAAAATACAACTATTTTAACATGCAAAGATATCTATATAGCGCAATTTTGGCTACTTTCATTCCGCATATCTCGTAAACTAGATACTAAATAATCTTGAAATTTTGCACGCACGACCATCAAGCACCTGCCAAGAACATATGCGAAATTCAGACCCGTATCTTGAAAGTGACCTCATGATCGAACTACCTTAATCCTTCAGTGGTTGGCGCTTTCTTTTCTTGCCATAAGAAATGTAAACCTATCGGGTCTGTAAAACCACGCGCCACCACTGGTAGTTTAATATCAAAATGTTAAAAAAGTTTATTAACGATAAATATACGTCTTACGCTTCAGAGCCAGTACCAAATGGTTTTCTATCTTCTGTCGATGGTCTATAATAATCATAACACGTGGGAAATCGACGTCGATATATTTCTAGTACTTTGCAGGAATTATTACGGACTCGGACTTGTCTCAATCGCGGTCGACCCACCATACGATTTTCGTATAATACATTTTTGTCTGATTCGTCAGTAGGCTTTACTTGATCCTCTTGACTGTACCAAAAATCCCAATAAAATCCATCGAGCATCGTTGTCTCGGCAAACTGAGACATGATTTGCATAAAAGAATTTTTTGAAATTGAAATAAATATACTGAAGTATTCTAAGATAATTTCAATTTACGTACTTTAATAAATTCTGCCTTTGTAGAGATACCTTCAAAATTCAATGTCGTTTCGCCCATTGAAAATTGCCTACGCACGAAAAGTGACGATAGAGCGTCAGTGAAATAAAATCTCGTGGACGTTACTTTCCCCAGTATAGCTACGAGAATATAAATAAAAAAAAAAGAGTTCGATAGGTTATAATTCAATTTTGAAAATGGATCTTACCGATGCTTAGGAATATTAAATAAACACAATATAGCAGAAGTTCTTTTACATTCACTTGAAGATACACATCGCGACTTCGTAGACGAGCAATGTCCCGTGTCAAAAGACGCGTTTTTTTCTTGGTTTTTCCTAAAGCATCAAAATTTCACGAAGTTATATAACCTATAAAATATAAATTATATTTTTACAATACCATCATCCACGTATGTAACATTTTCCTGTCTGCTGTCGTCTACGACGGAATCCATATTTTGATCAGTGAGTGTTTTCCTTTTTCATGATGCGAAGCGATTATACTCTACTATGGTCGCCTCGTGTTTGTTCCAGTAGCGATTTGAAACGCGCCGCAGAACGACTACTCTGCTCTATTCGGTAAAACGCAGTTGTGTCAAATAAAATTAGAAAATCCGTTCCGATGACTTATCCTGATCATCGAGAAGATGTCAATCACTTCGTATAGCGATAAACGAAATCACCCAGTATCGTGGGCAATGTTCGGATAATAGTTGCCAAACGCCATTCCTGAGATTACCACCAATGGAGCCTCAAGAGTGTCAATTGATTTGATCAGATTTTTAGGGAAATATGGATGACAAGTACGTAAGACCTCTTGGTCACTTTGACATTTAAGAATGATTTGATAATATATCACCATCTGACATTTGACAGGGTACAAAAGGAGATTATAGCAACGGATGTCATCGCTAAGAAGTCATCAGCAATTAAAGTTCAGGATGAGGATTACGATCCCTTCTCAAATCGATCGCAGCATAAGCTGAACTCGTAAGCATTGTAATAATCATTAACGAACGTCATGATACTACAGTGTCATCAATAATTCGTTACAGGGATTTTGACGTTTTTATGCATTTGCTGAAAGCCGCCATTGGAAGTGGTATACTTTTTCTACCGCACAGCTTCATGAAAACAGGTTATGTCGTTGCAATCATATTTAGTATCGTTATAGGAGCCCTGAGTACCCATACCGCAATAATAACAGTGAGTTATTTAATAGAACTGATACGATATGCAGAAACAACAGTGACAACTAGTCGTTATCAGGAATTATCAGCGACTACTTCACCTACAGGTGCAGTGTTCCCAGATACTATGCAAGCGAGATCGCGTGCCCGAGTTAAATTTTGCGGAAACTGCAGGTGCGTCTTTTCGATTGGGTCCAAGAAAATTAAAAAAATATTCCATCGCGTTTAACATTACGACAAACGCCATTGTCTGCTTCGTGCAATATCAAACTACTGTAATATATACACTCTATGTGGCGACTTCATTTCAGCAGGTAAAACTTTGCATTCTAACAGTTCTGATAAAGCTTTCGATAAACCTGCCTTTAACCTATTTTTTCAAGGTTATAGAACACTTTTCGAATTACTCTATGGACTTGAGGATTTATATCCTTATTTTTATGCCTATCTATCTCGGCCTCGCACTTATCCCCGATTTGAACTACCTAGTACCCATTTCGATAATGGGCAGTATTTCCCTAGGAATTGGTTTCTTTATCACTCTGTATTATTTATTCGTCGACTTTCCAAGTCCCGAGAGTCTGAACTTAGCCACAAATGCTCTGTCGCTTCCCGTGTACTGTGTCATTTTCCTCTTTGCCATGCACAACATGTCGATACTACTACCTCTGGAAAATTCGATGAAAAATCCAAAAAATATGTCAAACGTATTAAAAGCAAGTATGGCAGTAAACACATGCATCTATGCGGCCTTTGGATTCTTTGGTTATAACAAGTACAACAATGCTTGTGACACAGTCATTAAGAATTTACCATTAAATGAGATGTTAGTATTATCATATTGTAACTTTTTTAGTTTCTGATAATCCTAAAGCTTTCCACTCGTCCACCAGACCTGCACAAATAGTGAAGATAGCGATATCAATTTCCGTCATGTTTACCTACGGCCTGCAGTACTTTATTCCAATCGCCATTTTATGGCCAATCATCGCTACCAGAGTGAAACGTGAGAGACAGTCATTTTACGAGATTTTATTTCGTCTCGGAGGAGTCATCGCGAGCAGTAAGCCTACAGATAAAATAAATCGTTGAAAATAAATAAAGAATACACGTTAAAGAGACGATCTACATATTACCTTTATGTCTCTTTACAGCCTTGATCGCTATAGCCATTCCACAAATGGTACCACTTCTTGGTCTCTTTACTGCATTGACAATGACTACAGTAATGTTACTGATTCCAATAACAATAGAACTGGCAACCAAATGGGAGTACACTGACGATCGTGGCTTAAATTTTCTTATTGCTAAGAATATAATCATTGCGATAATCTGGGCACTTTTACTAGTAATTATATACTATTGCAAGAAAAATAATAGTCATTTCATTCCATCGGATAAAAATTCAATCATTTCATTATAGATTTTTGGTTGCATCGAGAGCATCAAAGATATCGTTGAAAATTACACAGGGAAGAAAGATAATCCTGATATTTGTGGATGAGTAAAAAAAACTAAAATATCAACGATTGTACGTTAATCACTTGTCAATCTTTTGAACTGTCTTTATCGGCGATTAATCCTCGACTGATTTTGCAAGAATCGAAACAAAGGAATGCAAGGATTCTCTTGAGGATTATAACAGAAGTTAAGATTATGATGTGGTAAAGTGCACTGTTGAAAATAATCGTGTTTGATAGCTATCTCACAATGTACAAGCTTCACAAGAGCGATATGCCAAGTGGAACAAGTAAATGATTGTCGTATCAGCCGATTGAACCAATGAATGATAGAGTTTAGAAATGAGAAATCCCCACCTATTCAACTTAAAGGAATAACGCTTGCGTGCTTATCCATTGGTATATATATTGCATAACGATACGAATAAAATCATCTAGTATGGTTACCCAGAGTCCCTATAGTCTTTGAGCAGCTCTCTACTCTGTAATAGGTAAGTCGTGCGCGATGATGGTGTATTCTTAGTTTGTGACGAATAAAAACGTTACGTATGAGATTATTTAAAAAGTATCTTTTATTTAATCATTAATGACAGTTGAAAACGATTAAGTGTTTGTACGGTATTAAACGGATTTATTAACACGACTGTGCCTTTTAACCCTCCAGTGGTGGCGCCTCTTTTCTTGTCGTAAGAAATCTACACCTATCGAGTCTGTCAGACTACGCGCCACCACTGGAAGGTTAATCAGTGATTTTAAAGAAAGTAACGGTAGCGTGTCGTCGAGGGAACAAAGTTATTATTTTGTGAAGTAAATTTAGTGGATTGATCTATACTCAAGCAGAGTTAATTAATGATCGCGATTTGTGGTTATAAAGACATTATCAGATAATTGAGAAAAGCTCCTGGACAAATTGCTGATAATTTTTTACTATTGGATATACGTCTATCTTTCAGGAGAAATGAATACGTGCCTAAATGAAATCTACTAAGTGGAGGGAGGAGGTTGTTAATGCTGATAATAAAAAGTACAAAAAGATTCTTTAAATTTGCACTGTCTTATAAAAACTAAGTGCGGAGTACAGATGGGAAGGGTTCGGTTGTTAACAAATTTACTGTTAACTAAATTGGTTAGTCATAAAATTTACGTGAACAATATCGTTGCTTGCTGTATTGATGCATACGCTGCAGTTTGCGTGTAAAATAAAATACACATTGTTCACTTGCTTAGAATAATTATTGCATACAATTTAATTGCACACGAGTATGCTTTATCTTGTATTTTTCACCGGTTGATAGTTTTTTGAACTGAACTGATTAGATATATAATAAGAATATTCGATGATAATTTGAGAATGATTAATAGATTATAATCTTAATTATCTGTTGCAAAATTACCTATAATTAACTTTTTAATTGTCAGTTTATCCAAGATGTTTAAGATGTTCGCGTTCAATAAGAAAAAATATATATATATTTTCATACTTTTATTTTCATTTCCCTCCAGTAATTCCTTGTCATCTCAGGAAACTTCAGTAAGCCTCGACTCTTGAGAAAATAAGAACAAGATCAATTCCAAGTAACGAAACAGTAATGTAGCTCGGTGATTAGTCTGTGATTTACGACAGTTTTATATACAAACAGGGATTAGCCAGGATCTCGATATCACTGATAATTATAATTCTTAGAACAAACACCTGGGTAAATTAACAAAAGATCGTAAAAATCGGAATATATTTTAAACACTGAAAATATTCAACAGTCCTCTACTTTCTTTTTAAAATTATCGCAAGCACAGTGGTTTCTATTTTGACTTTTTTTCTTACTATGCCGACTTACATGATACCTGTTAGTTTGGAATTTCTGTAATAAAACAAAAAGTCAAATGAATCCACTTCTGTGTTAGATAAGGTGTAATCACATCATTGTTCGCAGAGTCATCATGGCTGATAACCAGCCGAAGATCGAAATACCGAGCGCCTCGCCAACGGATTACGGCAGTAGGTTCGTTCTTATTTGTGATAATTTATGATTACATACTTTGAACTTTCTAGACGTAATGTTATGTATTGCTGTCAAGATTTACGTGAAGCGATTATTATTGTTGGCAATTGTTGGCAATTTTTGATCAATACGTTAGATAATGATAATAGTTTCCATGATAACGATAAGGTACCCATGACTGACAGTGATAGAAAAATTGATATACTTTGTATTTTTCAATTAACAGAGATACAATAATCCATGACGTGAAAGCCAATGACAATTATGACGATTATAATCCCGTGGACCATAGGAATCTGAAGAATGCCACCACGTGAGTAATGATAAAATTATATAGTTTAAGTGCTATATAATTATATAATTTTGTTTATTATTTTGATAATTCTTAATTCCCTTGTCTATTTATTCAGAGATTTTGGTTCTGCAGCACATGTATTAAAGTCCTCCCTGGGTACTGGAATTATAGCGATGCCAAATGCTATAAAAAATGCGGGTCTCATTGTCGGTGGTATAGGCACCATATTAATAGGAATTATTTGCTCCCATGCTGTTCACATTCTTGTGAAATCATCACAAGTAGCGTGCAAGAGGACGCGCTCACCAAAATTGATGTACGCGGAAACGGCCGAGGCAGTATTTAAAACCGGCCCTAAGGGCGTGAGATTTCTTGCGCCTTTCAGCAGAAGCTTCGTGAACGTAACCCTTTGCATCACGTACGTAGGAGCTGTATGCGTTTATATCGTGTTCATATCGACTACGGTTAAACAGGTAAATGTCAAAAGTTACCATCTTTCTTTTTATCATTTCATTGATATTTTAACGTTCGGTGATTTATTATTTGCAGCTCATGGAATATTATACTGGCGTGGAAATACCTATACGGTTATATATCCTGACTGTTTTTCCTACTATTGTCATATTAGGACAAATAAGGCATTTAAGGGCTCTCGTTCCTTTTTCTATGCTGGCAAATGTCAGTATTCTCACAGCATTGGCGATCACGTATTATTACGTATTCGAAGATATTCAACCCATCAGTAGCGTTAAAATGGTCGGTTCTCTTGAGAATTTTCCAAAGTTCCTTGCTATTGTGGTATTCGCAATTGAAGGAATTGGAGTGGTAGGTGTGCCAAAATGCAATTTCGAACTAGCCAGTTAAGTACTTTTTGATCTGAAAAAAATCATATTCCTTTAGGTATTGCCTGTTGAAAACAATATGCGAAATCCATCTCACTTTCTGGGCTGCCCAAGCGTACTTAACATAACAATGACTATTATTGTTACCTTGTATACTCTAACAGGAGTATTTGGTTACCTGAGGTACGGTGAAGAAATTCAAGCTACCATCACCCTGAATCTGGATACTCAGCAGATGTAAGTACAGTTGGTGAATTATCGTGCAAAATATTTTTTATTGACCGTGCAATTATATTTTTAGTCCAGCCCAAATTGTTAAACTGCTTATGGCGTTGGCTATTCTTTATACTTACGGTCTGCAGTTCTACGTCCCAATGGAAATCATTAAGAACGGCGTCCGAGGATATTTTAGTTCAAAATATAAGAGCTTAGTTCAAACTTGCATTAGGTTTTCCCTGGTACTTTGTACACGTAAGAAACTCTTTTTATTT